>MU622387.1:0-56464 GCA_025399235.1 Backusella circina FSU 941 | reverse complement strand
TCTCATCAAACGATATCTTTATTCAAATATTTTAACAATATAATAAATATAACAATGGTTCGCTCACTTTTCATCTCTTCTCTCTTGGCTCTAAGTGCAGTTGTATCAGCTGTTCCAGCTCTTCTTGGTGGATCTCTTGCTGATATTGATGCTGGATGGATTGGTACTGAAGACATTATTGTTGATAATGTGTTGAATGATGCTGCACAGGTGAATGGTCTTAGCGTTGATCGTGAGTATTAGACTATATATAACTGTATTGGTGTTTAGTTTTGGGACTTTCTTTTAAAATATAATTATACAATAGACAACTTGGGTAATGCTCGAGTATTGAGTGATGGTGATAATATCCGTGGATACGATAATGATCGTGGTGATTATGGTATTGGTGAAAATGATTATGGAGATCGTCCTTTCGAATATGTTGAAGACAATGACAACGATGGTGATTTCGAAGACTATTTTGATGATAGTGACTCAGGATGTGGTGGCGGTCGTGGTGGCAATCGCGGTCGTGGTCGTCGTCCTCGTCCTCCTCACCGTATCAGCCGCCCTCCTAGAGTCCGCGGAGGTTGCCGTTAAAAGTGAGTTTCAACTTAGCACTTTCATATATAATCATGGCTAAATTTATGGAATTAGGCATAAACCATACATATAAAAACGCAAGACATATAAATGGCACCTTTAAACATACATTTAGACATAAACATCTTTTTTTTTTTTCTATTTTCATAACACATTATATTCCTTCTATAGCATTAACTAGAAAACAATTTCATTAAAATTTCTCTCTTGTTTATTGTATACCGTCTTTGCCCAATATTTTTTCTTCTTCTAACCTTCAATGCCTTATAATAAAATTGCATTTTATTTGTTTTAATTTTAAACACAAATGATATTTATTATTTGGATGGAGAGAAGGTGATACGTCCCTTTTATTATTTATCATTATAAACTACAATGTATGGCGTTTTTGATGATTCCAAAAAGCAAAAAATCAAAATCAAAAAAAACAAATTATGATTTACTGGTGGAGCTTAAAGTTTTTTAAATGATATAACTTGAATAGTAGCATAACTAGATATCAGGTACTTGATACTATATTAGTATTACAATTATTAAAATGTTTTTTTTTCTGGTCATCAATTCTTTTCAAAATAAAAAGAGCACCGTGTTTAAACTACAACTATACGACGGTTAATTTATCAAACCAATCATAATTTTAATATTCATTTATAGGAGACTTGTATTATTATTATACTTTTTTAAGCTTTATATTTCCACCTCTTTTTGGCAATATATGCATTTTAAAAAATTAGAAAGCAGGATATTAAATATACTTGAGAGCTGTTCATCTAAAAAATATATTATATAACTACTAAAAAAAAAAGAGTCTACTTTCCCGTGAATTTTACTGTATAGTATTATGCTAAAAAATGGTTTAGAAAGAGCATTCATATTCATCAAAATATTAAGACTGCTTTAAAGTAACATAACTATCATTCATGATATGAATAAATTTGACATAAAACTTTTTTAATTACTGTACGCATTACAAAAGATACAGTTCTTGAGTGACTAGTCATTAATACCTACAGAGGTTTATAATCGCTAAAAACAGCTTGAATATGGGACCGACATCTTGTTATCAGACCTATAAAAGAGTATTAGTATTTTACCATCTGGGTAACTCCTTGTCTTTTTTCGAAGATGTGTTCAAAGCGGAGTTGTCAAGCGCATTTAATACAGAAGCACTAAGACAGTGTAACTGAACCTTTCCAGATCTGTCCTTCATGTGTATCTCCAAAAAAAAAAACAAAAGCACAAGCATACTTTTTCAAATAATTACCAAATATAAACATTTTTGATTACAACCAAAGCTATTTTATGATTGTGGATTGAATAGGAGTTTGGTAAAACGATATCCTTTGCTTAAATCAATATATACAACTATATTGGTATATTGTAAGTTTAACATAAAGGTGTGTTTTTGATCTTTTGAGGTGTATAAATAGGACAATTCCTGTGTATATAAAACTTAAATCAAAAGACAAAGAAACGTATACAGTTAACAAATCAGAATTGAAAAAGCAGATAATTAAAAGGTTTGAAAAATATAAAAAGAAATAAGTATACTATTGATATACATAAAGCATTCATATTTAGAACCAAATTTTGGGATATCAAATTGAAAAAAAATCCACTATCAAATATCTCCTTAAAGACAGGAAAAATCCATTTGTATCAATTCACTTCCCAATAAAATCTGAGTTCCAAGAAAGTAAAAATTAAAGGCGTCAACTATGCATATTCAATGCACATATCAGCATAAATATATTTTATACGACCATTACGCGAGAAATCGTAAAGAAAGTGGTTACAATTTAATTATTTCCAACGGTTCAGGCATAGAATATTAATAAAGTACAGTAAATGTAAATTAAATGTCAATGTATTTGAAAATAACAGACTGATTTCTCATACAGTGCATTTTTTTTACCTTCAAAAATAAACGTAGCTCCTGGAATCTAACAATCATGTTTTAGATTTGAAAAATATCGGCACCAGCCGATTGATTGATGCCTACAGGTCAAGGTTGCATTATTCTGAAAAGCTGTGATCCGATCTTATTGGCAAAAAAGTGTGCATGAGCACTAAATATAATGATGATGATTTCTATATTAGATAGAATTAGAGTTAATATAAAAGAAGTAAACAATAGAACTGCATTAAAAAATTTAAAAGTATTTAAAAGGAAAAGGATAGCGCGCTAAACATTTTAAAGCGCAAGCAAGGGGGTAAAAGTAACTTGAACTCCGCTAGTGATGCTTCGATTGGTACTTTTTGTTTTTTGTGTAATCATACAATTATTTATCGACCAATTTTATAATGCCCAGATGGTATCTGCTATTGCTATTAAGAGAAGAAGGACTTCTTTAGGGAATATCTTTTTGATATCTACAGTTTACAATGTCAAAATAACAGAAAAGTAGACGCGATCACTTTTTTTGACGTACTGTCAACAGAAATGATTGGAATTTCTAAAATAAAACTTAAATATACAATTTATACTATTTTTCGATTAAGGAAAATTTCATAAATCAAAGCAAAAACCTTTTTTTTTTTTTGTAATATGCATGAACACGAACCTCATGCTGATAAACTCAGGATCGGTGTAACATATTTATTTCTTCTTAGCCTAATTCTTGATTTAATGCCTTGTTTCGATTGATCAATGAAAATCAAGGAAAAAGAATATATTGAGAAAACAATAATAAAAAGGAAAATTGAAAATTGAAAATAAAATGAGCGGTTTACCAAAAACACAAATGCATAAACAAGAAAGGTTCCGTTTCTAAATGGATATTTCCAATGTCAAAATTCCTACTACTAGGAACAGCGCTAAAAAGATAAGCTAAAATATGAAGTACAGGCCTTTCCAGCTGATTTAATATGGTGAAGCGTTAGATCAGATAGCGTACTGGGTTCGATCAAGAAGACTTAACACTAAAATGTATATTCACGTGAAATATATTCAAGACTCTGAACGCTTTTTAATAGAATTGATCCTAAAAAAGAGAACAGAATATTCAAATCATTTTATACACTTTAATGTTAAAAAATATGTACGATTACAGAATGAAAGTTAATACATCATCTATTTATTGTTATTGTTATTTTCCTTGTGCTTATCTGTGAGTATTTCTAACAAGTTGCAGCTAACACACTCTGCAGCTAAATCAATTTTATTGGCTTAAAAAAAGAGAAGGCGATCTGTTCACCGTTGCATATTTTTTTTTGGATACCAGACAAAAAAAAACTCTTATCTTTAATAGCCAAAGAAGAAGAAGAAAACATGATAGGTTAACAAACGAGCAAAAAGTATGAGCGTCTGCCAAAACGAGAGAAGTTGTGGACCATTAAAAAGTTCTGTCATTTAATTAAACTGTAACCAATATTCATATCAAGATTTCATTATTGTGAAACGCCTGACTGAAAGCTTGTTAAAAATACTTTTTCATCCCATTGTAACACAAAAATAGATGTTTTGAATAAACTAAGCAACTAAAATAGCCAGTCTATCTTTTATTTAATGTTGGCGTTATTGAATTAATTCAGTAATGCTGTTTCTTTAATCTCAAGACTAATCTGATAAATCTAGATCGTTGATAATTTCATAAAAACCAATGGTTTGTTTGAATTAATTCCAAGAGAAATAATGTATGTTATTGGCTCTAGGTGTATTGTTTTTGTTGTGGGGGAGGTTTTTAAGAAAAAGAAACTTCGCAAACCTTCTCGAGTTAATAAAGTAAACCAAAAAGTATGAATTTAGGATATGCGTTGTTAAACAATTTAAGTAAACAATGACAGATTAGAAAACAAAACACAAAATATAAATATTGCTTTTTGATCAAATGCGAGCGGCATTCTTGAATAGAATATTTAGAAAACGCCATCTGATTCTTCATTTTATATAGACATTACTTCATTTAACCAATAGCCATCCTCTAAATTAGTTACCTGGTGGTAGATGTTCCATTAATTCATTTGTTAATATCCATTTTCGGATTGTTATTTAGTCATCAGTATGACAAACAGGCCAACTGCATGCACAATGATGCCTTTGCGTCTGCCTGGAGATATAAACAAAAAATAGATTTCTAGTAATAATATAATATGCAAAAGAGCGTTTTTTTATAGTCTGATCTTTAATACTTTAAGAAACATTTTGAATTTTCTTTTCTTCAACAAAAAATAAACTTGGCATACTTTAAATTTATGATTTAAAAGTTTTCCTTCTTCTTTTGTACTTATAAATGAAGAAATGATAAGAAGGGATTTCAAAAATGTAGACTTTTCTGCTCTTATAAGAAGGGGTTGCTTTTTTCTTTTTCTTTTTTTTCAAAAAAAGAAAAAAAGAGAAAAAAACACTTTTGGTAATGACCCCATTGTCTGGCCAGGGGAAAAGAACAAAGTAATGAGCGCCTTTTAAATTATTTCTTTAGGAAGCATATAGTTTTTTTCAGGGACGTTCTCATGCTAATACAGACACAATGATCGGCTATTTGTTCTCCGCGTTTTGCTCTAAAATAATAATTCTTGCAGAGCATATTACCCAAATTGATACATGGAAATTGTGTGTATCCTGATAATTAGTATTTTTAGGAACCATGCCTTTCCAAATTAGCTTAAGCGATTACTGTCATTTTTTCATATAAATTAAATGAGAAATCCAGGCATAAATGCACCTTTTTCTTTCTTTCTATTATTATTATCTTGTTCTTTTTCTATACATACATATATATATTATAAATACTTTTCAATTTTTATACTTGTAATAATATACCCCACAGCTTAATTTATTTTTGCCTCTTATATCATGGAAACGTTCCGCTCACTTGGACATCATTGCTATGACAATGTTTGTCACTGTGATTGGAGAATAACAATATACGGCTGTGTAGAAAGTAACGCGTTGCGTATAGTCAACATACTTAATATATCAGTATCAGCATTAGTATCAGTGATAGGTACGTAGAGCACAAAAAGATAAAGAATGTGCTTTTAGCTCCTCAGACACTAAATTTTCATATCTATATAGGTATCGGACTTTTCATCTACAGAGTGTATGTAAAAGGACACAAGCTCATGGAAATAAATTCATCAAAGGGGTTTCTAAGGCCCAAACCAATTGACTGCATCCTCTTCTTCCTTACAGTTTTCAACTTGCGTAAGTAACATTTTGATTGGCTGAAATAAACTCAGTTCTTTCTGATCTGTCTGACTAAAACGGGTTTACTTAAACAATAATTTTATAGTCCGAATGCTTTCTAGTATAATCCTTGTTGCGGATGTTGCCCCAGATGATATAATATTTCGCTCATGTAAGTATTAGAGCGCTCTTGCTTACGAAAGAAACGAACTAAAATAACAATTTATTTTTAAATAGGGATTTTCGAAATCGCATGGGAATGGGGCTACTGTGGTTTTGCTCTTTATCTCATTGGTATTGCCCAAACATTGGCAGAGGTGAGTTTACTATTTATTATGAAAAAAAACCCCCCACAATAATAAGCAGGAGGGGGCACAAAAAAAAAATGCTAACCATATATTATCTCCTAAAACGATATCTATTCTCCTTTTCATAATTAGAGTCACAAATCCATTGAAGACAGTTGGCTCCCCTCGCCTCGTGTGGTAGATGCTGTGGGATTTACTTTCGTTTTGGCGCCATTCATCGCCAACAATACAGCATCATTGGCAGCTGGTATTTTGGCCAAATCAAATTTGAGAGGAGCTGATATTTGTACCCAGCTTCTTTATGTCTTTTGGTTTGTTCACAACACGAGTTTGACTGCTGCTGTCCTTTTTTGTGGTTCACGTTTGGTTAAGACATTAAATAAGCATATCACCAAATTCAATGCTACTGGCGAACGATATGCTAAAGTACAAACCGGTATTTTCAAGGTAGTCGTTTAATCTTTGCTATATAAATTTACTTTATTAAATATATATATTGTTTAGATTCGTGCAATGATGGGCTTAATAGCCGTATGTCTTCTTATGTTTGCAACTTTCTTATTGCTTTATGGAATCTTGCGTGACATTATTATTAAAAATCCTGTAGGAAGCGTCGTTTTAAGCGTACTCTGGCATATGTTGGGTCCTGCCACAACCATGTTTGCAGAAGCCGCCATTATTTTCAAGTAAGAGCGCCAAGAAATTTATAAATAACTCACAAACATTATCTAATCTTTTATTTTAAAAAAAATAGCCCTAAGATTGATGACAAGCCTAATGGTTTTGGTCTTAAAACCTCAAGTACCGATAAATCATCTGGTCTATACGACACTCAAAACTCTACCAAAGTTAACTCAGAAATGAGTATAAGCTTTCAAGCAACATTAAGCAATAAGGCATTTGACGATTTAAAACAGCAGCAAGTCCAATACGAACATGTATTTAACAAATACAGCATTAGTAAAACACCTATGACTCCACTTTCACCTCCTCTGAATACCACATTTGATACCAAGATTATGACATCTTCTTCAGGGATTCCTCTTCCTGACGAAGACTACCATCATTATTCGACAGAATCAAGCTCAGCGTCTGTCGAGGAGCAAAAAGCACCAAATGAGCACTTTGAGATGGCGCGTTATAACTCTCAGATTGAACTGATTAACAAATAGTGTCTAAATATACATATAAATAAATAAAACCCAATAGATAGTAATGATAAGCAATAATAAAACTGATATACAACTAATAACTGGTTTGTTTATATTGTAACGCCACTACTTGGAATGAAACTTAGTATTTACTTTGAAAAGTCTAGTTCACAGTTATATTTGCTTGGTTTATCTATAAAAATAAGAAAAATTTTGGAAACTAACCATTTTGTTCGAGTTTTTTTTTTTTTTTTTTTTTAAAAAAAAAAAAAAATATGGAGATCTAGCTTCTTCCTTAGTTGCCTTTTATTGAATTTGCTTTACAAAAAGGTTCATTGTTAAATTAAACATTTTACCCAAAAGTCTTGTACTCCATTTAGGAAATACAACATATTATATTAAAAATCAAAAAAGAACCTCAAGTACCAACCACAATTCACTATCCAGTACAACTTTAACTTTAATTAACTTGTGGAATATAAACAACCCTGACGTTTTCAAATCGAAACAATAAGATACTGTGATACATTTTTAGTGGCAATTGTTATACGAGAAAAAACACCATCTGTGTAACATGAAGTGAAGCTTTTATATTATGCTTCGTTTTGGGAACCATTGTACGACCATTCGTTTCCGGAATCCTTCTTGGTCTAACCATTTATAGTAAAAGAGCATTTGAATGCTTATTCAGAGTCGACAGGTAGTTTCCTGTGGCGAATGAAATTATCTTTATTGAAACATATATTTTTTTCTCAATAATACTACCAAGACACACATACTTTCCTTTCTGATACGAACCTTAATATAAAAACTGATTCTTATTATGCATCTTAACTGTCACTGTGAATAAGTTTTGAGTTAATTCGTATTACTGTGCTGTTGTGGTACTATTTTTAGCAATAGTATTACATCAGTCAAAATACCGCAAGAAGCGAGATATGTAACTATATGTCCTACATGACACAAGTACATGTGAGTCTAATTAGCATTTCATTTTTTTACACCTAGTGCTCTATATAAAAATGAGTGTTTTAATATTACAAAATGCGCTTGGTTAGAGCTCCGGGAATTGTTGGAAAAAAAAAATCAAAAAATAAACCAACAGCACTAATAGTAAATGACCAATTGAATCAATTTAAAGAGATTCTGTGAAATATTAAAAGACGAAGTTAACTGGAGTATTTTTTATAATTAGATGTTTACAACATAATTAGATATACGTATGGAGTGATTATGTCTTGACAAATACGTTTACTGTATACACTAAATATCATATTAGTGTTCTTTTTTTTAGGTTGCTAAATGCTAAGTTTATCAACGATGCGTTTTGATTGATCACAATTTAGAGTAATTTTGCTCTTTTTAGTTAATCGGCATTCTAACATAAATAAGAGATGACAATGGTAGAGGTATATTTCTCATTTAAAACCAAAATTTCGCCCTTCATAAAATCCTTACACTAAGCTTCATCAGGGATCGAGCATTTCAAATGAATATGAGCATATATTTTAAACCCAAAAGTGGAACAATAAAAGTATTCTTTTGATATGTGTAATTATGTAAGGGAATTTGAATATAATGAAACTGAGTTACTCTTTGACCACACACTATGTGTTGCTGGTACCATCTAAGAGATTTCACAGAAGAAATGTAATCAACACAAGTATAATATGAACTAATAAGATAATGGGAATGATTCGGCGGTAGAAAAGAGACAGACAACTACCAGATGGCATATAGTTCTAATAGGTATTTTTTATTATTATTATTAAAAAACTAAGAAAAATATGTTTAATTAATTAGCGATAGTGCCAACATGATATATATTTATGTAACATAACACATACTCCATGTTAATAATGAATGGCTATTTTGATTATTTCCTATTGATATATTAATTTTCTTTTTTATCAGTTGGACATGTTAAGTAAATAGAAATAAGCTCCAGAAAGTATTATTACCCAAACCTGCTTTGATAAATGAAAATATAACCAAAATAAAGCGGAAATAAAGATACCCAAGGGGATGTAATGGGGTTCAACAGCTTGGTTTCTGTATTTGCATGGATAAAGTAGAATCAACAAAGAAGAGGAAAAAAGGGCCAAAAAAAAAAAACCAAGGCCTTGTATATCACGCCAAAAAAAAAAATCGCTGAACTAATAAAAACAGGATAAAACGAAGTTCTTAATGACCAATACCTTTTATTTTTGCAATAAAAGAAAAGAAAAGAGGCGGCTACGTCCAATGTCATTTTTTTTTTTTTTTTTTTTTTTTTTTTTTTTTTTTACTTTTGACACATTTAGAAAACGCAGTTGAAGCAGAAAATGAAAATGAAACTTTATGTATCATATAAACCCAAAATAATTCATTCATTTTCCCAAGTAATTTTATAATATGACTTCCTTGTCAAGTAGAATCAGCGTGTTATTCCACTTGGCAACTAAATGTTGCATTATTATTCTGTACTTTACAGTGCTGGAAATGAAATGGAGGTTAAAAAAATGAATAGTGGTGTTACCCATAAACAAATGAGTAATAAAGATCATCAAACTGACAGATATTGTTCAATAAAAGCATCAAATACTACATCCTTTCCTTCACTTTTACATGTTATTGTTAAGCTGTGTTTGTCCTATTGAAAAGTGGTGGTTGGCAGGCTATAATTTTAGCAGTCATGATTTTTTGTTTATTTTTTTCTGCTGCATAAATTTATTTTTCTCTGTTACGCGTATTTTTTTTCACTTTCACTTTCCTGCAAGGCAACAAATACATCATCAAGGGTAAGTATATATATTTTTGCAAAGCAAAAAGACAGAAGGATAGAACAACACCAGGTTACAGCACAACATCAAGGGTAAGTGATTATGTTTTTATGATTCTATTGGAGTTCAATTGATAAGCTTCGTTTTCTTTTTTCAGATCTCTGGTTTGTCTAATTTGTCTAGTTTGTCTAGTTTGTCTAGTTTGTCTTGGTTATTTGGTTATTTGGTTATTTAATTCTCTGGTTATTTGATTCTATTGTTTTTTGGCTCTTGATCTTGGTTCCATATTGGTCTCATTACTTTAAAAAAAATCTGGGCAGGCATTTATTACAAAGATGACTTGTCATTCCTCTAGATTTTTGGGACTGTTTATTCGGTCTGTAATGAAAAAATTTAGACACACAAGTTTAGTTACATGTTGCGCCACCCAATTAAGGTTGTGTTGACACTTTTTCTTAAGATATGAAATAACTCGGGCACCATGTCCGGCCTTCATTGCAAATATGAGGGATTGATAATCTGGATAGTTCATGAATTAGAAAGATTGAGTAGCGTGAATCTTCTAAGATGGCCTACTGTTTATTTTCGGGAAGCTGCCTATAATCAATATTCAATGAAAAAAATCTGGATGCATAAATACAGTTCCGTTTTGCGAAACTCATGTAAGCATACATTACACTCTTGTTTTTTTTCAAGCTGTGAAACAACTTGGGCACCATGATGGTCTCTTAGCATCTCGGGGCTTTCCGGACAGAACACGAATTAGGAAGAATGTTATTCTCTTCTTAAGATTACCCGCTGTGATTTTTTGGTGCGCTGATTGTCTTTTTGTTCTGGGATATAACCCTCTATACAAACTATACAGAGGTCAGTTTGTCGTTTCATTGGTATGCGTGAAAGACCCTGAGACACACAAGTCCAGCACGCACTACATCTCCCATGTAAGCTATTGTATGCAACGAAAGATCGTATTACTCACAATTATTAAATAAGAGAGTTCTAGGAGAGTACCTCATTACCTGGATTGGACTGTGCCTGCGTGGGTTTTTTTTGATGTCGAACCGTGGTTAGTGATGAGGACTAGCAATCTGCTAACAAATTAGTAATAGTTGGGGACAGGAAAGAAGACAGTTGTTCTCCTTGATATTGCAACTGACTTTATAATTGTGCATCGTGATTATCCCTTGGCCACATGCCAAAAACAAAAAAAAATCTATACATAATTTGAACAGTCATAAAAATACAAGTATGAGCCAATTGATTAAACTATACTCATGTATTTTGTCATATGTGTTTGGTTTAATATAAGCGACTTTTGAAGAATATGGTTCGTATATGACCATGCTGCTCCTCAATCATTATACAGGTGTTATTAGTAATCTAAATCCTCGTGTTGGTGTCCCTTTATGCAATATTATTATTGTTATTAATCCCACTGCCGATCTTGATGCCATATTACTTACTGGTTGTGATACTATATATCGTAGTTAACTTAAAGCTGGTCATGCTAAAGTTTCTATAATTAAAACGATTTCTTTTCATTCTTGAATTTGAAATGAATATATGCAGTCATACTTTTACCCTTGAACGCTCTAAAGTTCAATAAACTGAAAATACACACAGATATATTAAAATACCTAAACATCAGATATAACAAAGGCTAAATACCCTATTAGTTACAAAATAAGTAAAATTGTGCATTGAGACAAAGATAAAGAGGAAATAAAATATTGAGAGTCATTTCAGTTAAAGTCATAATATCTCATTAAATGTGTCCTCAAGAATTCCTATTTAATAACCAAATAACATCTCATAAATAAGCTGAATGAGTGTACTCATCCACATAACACAGTCACCAATTATATGACCCAGTTTTATTTAACCAGCATTCTCTATTGCTGCTCATGCATCAATCTTCCCTGAGTAAAGTATAAATTTTGTACAGTTTACCATGCTTAATGTTTCTTTTTTTCTATTTGATTATTATTTCACATATTCAAGCAATTACTACAGCAAGATTGTATATAAGGAGTATGTTTCTGTGGACAAAAATACTAAAAAGTATATGATCTTATCAAATGACCCAACACTTGAAAAAAGAGTGTGTGTAGATCATTAGTTTGACGGTATCGTCATTCATTTTTCCAACAAAAATAATATACTTGTAATCATATATACACTTAAAATGCACCGAAAGTATAACCGCTGTACACTGACAATGGCATGGGAGAATGATCAGACATAAATTTCCATATTTTGGAATAAATAAGCGTCCACATGACCTTTTTGTTTATGAGTAATTGTGCATGTTGAGTAAATCCAGAAATCTGGAGTCAAGTCCCCAAGAACGATACACCTTTTTTTCCACTTCCCGAACAGTGTCCCGACCACTAAAGTGCGATTCTCTCCTTTTTCCGACAAAATTGCAAGACTTGCTCCCTCTCTCCATGTCCATTTTCTCTTTCTTTAAGAATACATCTGGTTTATTTGGAGAGTAAATATGCTAATCAATATTAATGATAACTATGGTTACGAAATATCAAATATACTCATTAATATTACCATTAAAAAACAATATTAATGCATTAGCTGTGTGTTTCGTCATCAGGTTTTTCAGTATTATTAAAACTAAAAGATCGTGCATTTACCAATTTGGATAAAATAGTAAAAACAAAACAAAAAAAAACAGTCTGTGTGTTTGTTTTGTCAAGATGGTGTGTGTAATATGAGTTTAAATTGAGGACTGAACTTTGGTCTGCGGTTGCACAACCGAAGTCAAGATTTCTTCTTGGTTTTCTTTAGTTTCTGAACACTTTTAGTTACATTTTTTTTATAATTTATATTTTTTCTTCTCTTTCTTTGTTTTTGTATATTTTTTTCCCTTTTTCCCTTCTTTTCTATTCCCTTTTTTCGTTTATTTTACTGCTTTTGTTCAATTACTGCAAGGAGTCTATTTTCTGCCTTTAAAAAGAATAGAAAATGTCACTGTTATTTATAGTAGTTTTTTTATCAACAAGTGCACTTGGCAGTGTTGTAATTGATTGCACTTTCCCCTGTAAAGTGACTACAGAAGCCTGTGTAGTCACCACATTATCTATTAAGTGTGCTCCTGTCAGTAATAATCAGTAAGTTGAAAGAATATGCTTTCTATATACTATTTCTCTGTCTTTTATGAATACGCTTATTACTACTAGTAGTGTTTTGTAATATTATTATTTAAAAATATGACACTAGTCTATTTTTGCCCCTTCAGTGTAATTTGAAAAATAATTAACCAATCACATAACTCCGATAGGTGGATCCTCAGAAGCCGCAACTCAATACCCGTCTTTCAAGGTACACTTGCAGCAATATCCCAAAACTGTCAATCGGTTCCCTTTCCCGTATTAAAAAACGCAACAACCAGTGATTTCAATTCCACAGAGACCATCATTGAATGGCCACCTGTAAACACCCGGAATCCATATGACAAATATCTCGGTAACTGCGAAAGTAATGCCTTTTGTAACGATCAGCTTGTTTGTACCCAGCGTAACCCACAGGGTCGTTACTGTGAATCAACACATCAATGTGTACAGGGAAGTCTCTGTACAGAATATACATGCCAGACAGCTACCACCAACTTTTATAATACAGAATCAAGTGGGGTGAATACAATTCATATTATTGCTGCTATTGTGGGTGTTGTTTTGGCGATTGTTGTATTATTGGCCATTTATTTATTTAGACGACGTAGAAATCGTACCGCTAAATCAACCGAAGAGGATCAAAAGCCTCAGGATTCATCTGAACAGTCATTGTCATCATCATTACCATCGCCAACATCATCATTATCATCATCATGCACGAATCAACATCAGCAAATTAGTACCATTTTACCATATGAGTGTCATTTTGAAAACAATACTACTACTACTACTACTACTACTAATAATAATAATAATAATAACGGTTCCTCGCCTAGTCAACAACAACAAGAATTACAATATCAACTTCAACGTCAGGTCTATCATGATCATAAAGAAATAGTAGCTCCTCCTCCACCCTATACTCCTTAAACTCACCCCTCCCATTTATCATGCGTGTAAAAAGAAATAATAATAAAAAAATATACCCCCTTTTTTATATCTAAAATACTAAAAGGATATTTATTATTATGATTGCAATGGACTTTTATCAGGTCGACTAAAAGTAACGACCAAACCAGACATGGATGATTCTGAAGAATCATTACGATTAATATGAAAAGGGTGTACCTGCTGTTCAGGAAACTCATCCTCGTCCTCTGAACTTGAGCAAGTCAATGTTGTATTTGTAAATGAAGTGGGTATCCAAGGGTTTTCTGGTGGAGTAAGATGTGATGATTCAAATGTAGGCAAGTCTGATGTAGATGATGAATGTATAGTGTTGTGAGATATACTCTTGGATCGATTTCGGGAAAACCCATGAGTTATATTTGAAAGGGAGGACGATAATCTTCTTATGGATTTGCGTAGACGATCCTATAAACAAAGATCAGTATGAGAAAAAAGGAGGTGGGGCTGAATGCATAGCTAAATATATTTTTAACTTACCATTAGAGTTACGGCATGTGTAACCTCTTCGTCTGTCACTTGTACTGTTTTGTATAAAGTTGGATCAGCCTCCTCCCACCACACTGAAGGGTCCTGTAAATCGGCAATTACCCATGGATGATGTTTCACCTCTTCCAAAGTGATTCTCTTCTTTGGATCCTTCTCTAATAAACGATACAGCACATCCTTCAAATCCTCATCTGGTACATCACAAGGAAACGTCAATGGAGCAGTTGGTATGATATCAAATAACTCGTATTCTGTTGCAGCCGTAAATGGACACTGACCAAATAATAGACAGTATAACGTTACTCCTAGTGCCCAAATATCAATTGCCTTGGTAACATGACGTTCTGTAATACAACACATTTCAGGTGCAAAGAATGCCGGTGTGCCTGCTGTTTCTGCTAATTCTCTATTGATCTCATCGTTATTATTATTATTCATGTCGTCTTGTTCGTCTTGGTTGTTATTCTTTCCTGCTAATTGCTGATTAAAATAAGATACGCCAAAATCTGATATCTTCACAACCAAATCACTTGAGAGTAATAGATTTGCAGGTTTAATATCTCTATGAATAATGCCTTGATAATGTACTATTTATATACAATATATAATCATGAATTAAACTGCATATCTATTTAATAAAGGACTTACAATAATCCAACCCGCTTACAACATGTCTAAAAATACCTCTTGCCTCATCAATAGAAAGCACAGGCTGTTCATCCTCGTCTCTCCATATAATCTCTCCACCTTCCATAAACTCCAATGCAAGATAGATCTTGCGACTGGATATGTCATCAATGACTTCTTTCAACTTTACAACATGCGGATGTGCACATTTTTTTAATATTGCTATTTCCCGTCGGATTTTTTGTTCACTTTCAGCCAATGAATCGTCAGCATTGTTGCTTTTGGCTCGTAGCATTGAATAGCCTAATTGGCGTTTACGTGATTGTTTGTCTACTATTTTAATAGCCTAGAGCAAATAGAAAAAAGGAGGGGAAATTTTATATAAATATGTGATGCATAAAAGGAGAGTGATATTTTACCACAAGTTCTCCCGTATCGAGGTCTTGAGCAAGCTTGACTTTACCGTGCATTCCTCTTCCAATCTCTTTTATAATCATAAAGTTGTTGATGAGTTTGTTTCCTGTTTCAGTGTCATAGTCTTTGTAGACTGTGTTTGTTGTTAGAACGGGCGGACTGCTTTTTTCTTTGGTTTTGAAGAAGGATAGTTTACGAAAAGACCGTTTCTTTAAGGGTTCTTCGTCTTGCATTATTATTAATATTATTATAGTTGTTGTTGTTGTGAGGGAAAAAAGGAAAAAGAAATACAACACAAAAAAGGCGGCTTTAAAAAAAAGAATCAAAAAAAGGGAGCATCTGAGTTTTAATTATGGGACAAAACAGTTAAAAAGTTAACTGAGTTGTTTTTTCCTTTTTCTTTTTCTTCTTCACTTTCTCCCTTTTTTTTTTTAACTGTTATATATTTATTTTATGAAGCTCCTTTGGTCACTGTTGCTTTTGGCTCCCCTAGCCTATGCATCAACACATGTAATGGTAAAGAGAAAGAGAGAGATGATACACTCGTTCCATTTACTCAATGCTTATTCTTATAGGTTTCCAATGAAACATTTGCCGATAGAGCAGCTGTATTTGGACCTAGAATATCAGAAAATGGCAAATTAGGCTTTATGGTTGAGCCAAGTAACGATGCCACTGGTTGCAGTATTGTAGAAGCACCTTGTTCAGATTGGATTGCGTTAGTACGTCGAGGTGGATGTTCATTTATTACAAAAGTGAGAAACATGCAAAAGAGCGGAGCCATTGCTGTTGCTGTTGGCGACCCTGATAAGCCTGGGTGGATTACAATGTATGCACCAGGTAAAGCCAAAAAAAAAACTTTTCAAATGTTTATTGTTTTTGTTGTGAAAGCTAAGCTTACTCTTGTGTTACTCTCTTTTTACAGGTGACACATCGGATATCCTGATACCCAGTGTATTTTTAGCTCAAGAAGAGTATAATCGCTTACTACATCTCTCACGGTTGCTGGGAACGCCCATGATGACCTTGTTACAATATGATGATTTTGTTACATGGTAATATAAAATAATAATAAGGGGGTGTGAAAAATAAAATAAGGAAAGAGGAAGGATATGAGGAACGAAACGGGTCGATCTCTCTTTGTATATATATATGTATATATATATATATATCTGTATAGGAGTAGTTTATACTCATTCTTAACGTACCATAATAGGCCACTCATTGACGTGTTAATCATTGTTATTCTTTCACCATGTGTAATGCTACTTGTAATTTACGCCTCTTGGAAAATAAGAGAAGGAGCACAGAAACGAAGAGAGCTTGCACCAGCATCCGTTGTTTCTCAATTAGCAGTAAAAGTGTTTCAGCAACAGGAAAAACAAACACAAGAAGACGATGGTGAACCTGATGGATGTGCGATATGTCTGGAGGATTACAAGTCAGGTGATGAATTGCGGTTATTACCATGTAATCATATATTTCATACACTTTGCGTTGATGCGTGGTTAACGACACAAAAGAAACTGGTAAAGTAGTCGTTTTTTTTTTTTGCCTTATTTTACTTTTATTAATTTTTTTTTTATTATTTTTATTTATTTATTATTTTGGTCATTACTTGATTTGGATCACCTTACACAAAACAGTGTCCCATCTGCAAACGTGACATTACTTGCAGTTCAAACGAAGTCACACCATTGCTTTTGGAAGAAGGCATCTAAATATAACACATTTTTGTACAGTAGTAAATTTCCGCCCTTAATTTTCCCTTTTAATTCATTGCTCCTTTTATAAGTTCCCCCTTATTTTGTATACACCATTCATTTTATATATAAAAAAACTACTCTTTTTTTTATCACTTGTTTAAAAAAAAAAAAAAAAAGATAGCTTGAATGAGAGAGAGAAAAAACAAGAGTTAAGCTCCTGGTTTTATTTGATCTTTGACCTCCTTTTGAGCTCTTGTAATTATTATTATTATATATTATATTGTATCATATATATTCTTCTTCTCTTTCTCTCTTTCTCTCTCTCTCTCTAATTATTATTATTATGCCTGGCATTTCATTCGATAGTCTACTTTTTATTCGTAACACCAACAACAGCAAAAATGTGGCAGATCCTACTAACAGCAAAACGCACCTTCAATCATGTATACGTTTTGCATCCCGATTTATTAAATTACGTTCTCCTCTTAAACCATCTACTATGAGACAAAGTACTTCATTTGACATCCCAAGACATGATGATGATAAACTATCAACTGAAAAAAAAAGAATGAATAGAGCCTATTCTTCACCGGATTTCACCCGTTTACATGACGAATATATACCAAATCATCATCTTTCTGATCAGAGTGTTTTTGTCTATTCAAAGAAAAATCACTTGCATAAAAGAAGAAATTCATCCGATATTGCTAAATGTACGTCTTTATTAATGTGTATATATTTAATTTTAGGGAACGCTAATTCATTAAAGTAGTGTTCATTTCAGATACCAAGTCATTTATATCTCAGCCTGCATGTAAGGAGAGGCGCTTGCAAGAGGATAGTGATGATGATGACGAAGATGACGAAGAGGAAATGACAATAAAGTATGCAAAGCCCGCCACTGCTTTTCTTGTATCTTTATCACCGTCGGCGGCTGCCGCTGCTTCCGCTGCTCGATATCGACGCCGGCGTCAGGTACGAGTGGTTTCTCAGGGACTTGTTACCCTTGTCTCCTCCTGAGTGACAAATACATATATATATATATATATATAGAAGTTTAATACACTTCTTTTATTCTATAAAAACTATGTTATTGCTTAAAAGTAATAAATGGTTTGTGTATATTTTATTATATATATTTTTGACATATTTAAATATTAAAAAAGAAATACTCAATCGTTAAAAGTAAATATCCTTATATTATATTTTAATAAATAATTTTGTCATTATATCAATTAAGCTGTTACTTCTGTTATAATAATAAAGAAGGCAATTAAAAATACAAAATAATTTCTTATCATCCATTGTTTGTCAAAACAACAATCTTTGTTAATTATTCCTAAAATAATAATAATAATAATATAAACAAAGAAAGGCTTAGTGAATATACAAAGATACATAGTAAATTTCAAAAACCACCAATTTGGAACAAGCATGTGTTTCCAGGTAAGAAAAAATACATAAAAATCATTGGTTTTCTACTTTAATATCTTTAAAATTTTACCTTCTTCCACGTTGCGTCTAGTTCTCGCGTGCTTTTTATTTATTTTAATCATTTAAATGTCCTCGGATCAGTGAACAAATGATATTTCTTTCTTTCAATTAAATATGGAAAAGGGGTTTCTCAATAAAACGTATTATCCCTTGTTTAAAAGATCATTCAGTCAAGTGTCAAAAAGAAGGTTTGCTGCAGAAGTAGGGTCCCATTATTGTATATCTTGGATCATTTTACTCTTTATTCCTCTTTTCTACCAAAAAAACAGAAAACTAATTTATTTATTCAAAGATGTGCTTTAAATACATTTATTAAATACCATTTTTGGTGTCAATGCTTATATTTTATAATAAAGTGAAAAGTTTGATTGTCAAATTGTAAATATATCGCAAGTGGTTTTATTTTTATTGGCTAATTAGTTCAAAAAGAGTGTCTCTGTTTTTTTCTTTATTTAATAGGGAAGCGATTGGTTATATACTATAATACCCTTCAAATCAAGTAGAAAGATGGATAGCTACAACAGGAACGCATGACTTGTATAAATATATTTCTGTAACAAGATCTGCATAGGAGTCTCCCTGTCCCTATCTATTTACTCCTTTCCCCTTTTTTCACATATATTTTAATAAAACCATTAAATATTCCTTGGTTTAATGGGATATTTCATCATTCAAATGTTGAAGCTACTATAAAAAAGACCTCATTGGTCAAAACACTACCAAAAAAGGAAATAAAACTGCATGAATATTCAAGTGGGACAAAGTGGCATTCCCCTATACAACCCCTAGATAAGAATTATGGCTTATAAGCAACCCAAAATTATCGGACCGACGAACTAAAACCTTTAATGACTGAAGTACTATATTGGTACCGTATCCTGGAACGCCACAATTTATAATGTATGGTCCTATTGTTGGGTTATATATTCAATTGGCTATGAGTTTTTAATAATACAAATTTGTAAAAAAGAGACACAGTCGCAAAAGTGATTTCCATCACAACAGTAAGCACCGGATTGCATAAGAAAACGGGTAGTCTACTGATTATTTCAAGATTTTGAGAAAAAAAAAACAATTGTATAAATATAGACAATCTATAGAGTAGAGAACCAAATGATATTGTCAATACCATGAATTAGAAGGAAACACCAGTGAAAGCCACAAGAGCATAGCATAGAGATAAGACAATATGTATGTAAACCAGAGTAGAACCAAGAAGAAGGGAAATATATATATATAATAAATTGAGTAGTCTGTTGAATAATATTGATAGAAATATAAAAACTCACAGTATCAGCATGCTTATGGAATGAGCCGGCAATAGCCGGCCTGGGAAGCTGATAGAGAGGATATCTAACGACCCCAGATAGTGAAATGGAACCCAAGAGGCGACGTTATCAATGAATCCAGAAACCTGATATTGAAAAGCGATTAGTGTTTACGCAAGCATCCTTTTAAGAATGGCTAAATTACGGAAAAAATGCTCCGTCCACAATTCAAATAATGAATCCACCTGGGTCCCAAGGCTATCTGATGTTTTTGTGTCTATAAAGAAAAGAGAACACTGTGAGTGACATATTCAGCGGGATCAATATTAACGAAATAAAATACATGCAGATGCTTGAACGTTTTAGTTTAAAATTTTAAGTGAAAAAAAACAAAAAAAAACAATGCCATTTTTAATTATCTTAGAGAATTGTATTATTAGTAAGCCAGAAAAAAAAGATAGAACACTCCCTATTCTGTGCATAGAAAATCTGGAACAGAAATTATGGAACGGATCAGTGTTACAATCAATGAGTCAATGAATCAATCAAGTAAAATGAGCCAACACATTAAAAGTAGGTCGAAGCAATAAAAGAGAGTGGACAGTCTTTATTTTAAGTACAGTATAAACAGCTTTAGATGAATATCCACATCCTAGTATACCAAAATGTAATCAAAATAGACTTTTTTCTTCTTCTTCAGTACATTTTTATTCCTCTAAAATAAAACTGATTAACATATACAAATATCAAGCATTGGAAATAGTAGCTATTCAGAATCATAAAGATTATCTATATATTAAGTGTAGAAATTGTCAAATGATCCTGATTATTTTGAAGCCTTGTTCAACAACTTCAATGGTTATGCTTGTTCACTCTACAACATACATCACTCATTTAAAGATGCCATTCTGTTGATATGATTTTATTTCTCTTCCCTCTTGGCTTGTCATTTTTAGTAGTGATTTATTTAAATAAAGTCACACTCACATATCAATCCGAAAATTCATTACAAAAACTGAGTCACTGTTACTCACGCTTTTACAAAAAAATAAATAAAAATAAAAAGGTAATCATATTCCATCTTTTTTATCTGTTATTACGATACGCAATGATGGAACTCAAATACGGTGTTGCAACATTAGACGATTTGCCCGTTATTACAGCACTCGAGGCCGAATCGTACCATCCTGACGAGGCTGCCTCACCTGAGCAGCTCAAGAACCGTCTTGGCTATGCATCCGAGAGTGGAAAGGAACTATTTTATGTTGCACGCGAAGCTGTCAGTAATGAAGTTGTTGCTTTTGTCTGTAACACTCTCTCCTCCAGTCCATTGCTCACTGATGAATCCATGAGTCAGCATGAGGTCAATGGCAAGACCATTTGTTTGCATAGTGTGTGTGTATCTCTCAAAGCACGCAAACAGGGCGTTGCGACAAGGTTACTCGAGGATTGGATAAAGACACTACGTGATATCAATGCAAAAGGGACTAAAAAGTATGATCGTATTGCTCTTATAAGTAGACTTAATCTTATAAAGCTCTATGGAAGCGTGGGGTTTGTGGAACTTGGTAAAAGTCATATTGTACACGGACCAGACCCTTGGTATGATATGGTATTGGAGCTTTAATAAAATATATAGACTTTTTCTTTGACACTCAGGGGTTTGCTTGATTCTAAAAAAAAATGAAAATAAAAAATCGAACATACTGTAAAAAAAATAAAGTTAAACAAAGTTGTTAACTTTGAGTAAAGTGACTCCCCAAGTTGCTAAAATACGTAACTTTAAAATGCACTTTTTACTTTCTATGAAAATCAAAAAACATTCTATAGTAAGCCATACTCATTCGATTATACAAGAATTCAGACTTATTGCTCTATCAATTAATGATAATGTATTACTGCTAAACTATGACCCATTACTATGTTAATATTCATTTCATCATTATTTACAGCGCAATCAAGTATATAACAAGTGATAGCACCACAGCCCTACCGGAATGTATAGTCTACGACAAAACTCGAATATATATAAATGAGTGAATAAAATGCAGTGAGTATTGAAACAAATATTCTTGATAGCATTTGTCTTCGAATTTTTATTTAAACAAGATTTTCCGAATTTGAACCTTCAGCTGCGGTAAAAGGCTATGAATTTTTGATGAGACCAGACATATCAACCAGTGATATAATATTAACATGAATCATCTTCATCATCTTTTAATAATTCCATGTTATTCTCAATCACGCCTGTGATTAATCGACGATAAAGGCCAACTGTTGGATACAGATTACTACTATAATCCATATCGTACCAGTAATTGATCGCAATAACACCTTGATCTCCTTTTTGCATGACCTGATGAAACCATAACGCTGATATACGTGTTATTATTATCCCCATTCCATCTCTCTCTTTCTGTATATAAACTTACCCGGTAAGTAGAGCATGTCTCCTTCATTGACAGTAACAGTAATAGGAGATGCATTAGCAAACCGAGGATACCGGACAAAGTCAGGACAAAGTGGATTTACAGGAATCCAGGGTGTACTAGAAGGTGGGTCTAATGGCGTCATTTCTAATTTCAGGTTCTTTTCATTGGGTTTAAAAATCGCATTTGGATAAACTGACTCTGTATTGATACACTCGGTTTAATCTATCTATCCGTGTCATATATATATATATATATATATATATATATATATATATATACTTACCGTGCATACAATAATATTCACTTGGAGGATAAAGTATAAAAGTCTTTTGTCCTCGTATAACCGCATAGCAATTCTCATAAGGATCCTTATGCAAGGAAGTTGCACTGCGTTCATCGCCGAACCAAAAGTTTAAAGCATCTGGTTGCTTCCCAAGTGCCTCACTACACCATGCAATATCTGCATCCACATCCTTTTCCAACGCCTGATATTCAATATTGAGACTACCATTTTGTAATGAAATATAATTAGCATTTTCCGAATGTGTCTTTTTTTCTATCAGATCAAGAAATTCGTTAAATGCCATGTGTTGTTCGTGTGGCATAACAAAATATTCTTTGTTTGTTATCGGATCGTATGTGACAGCATCTGCGTATCTATTTTGATATGTATATTGATGTTGTCCATATTAGGCACCCATGTCTTTCATGATTGGAAATCTTACCCATTGGGTGTTGCTATAGTAACAGACCAAAAGAGCTTATTAGTTGGTGATAAATAAATGATATTTTATTTTATGGAACCTACTCGCAACAGTAACAGTAGCATCTCCCATTTTATCTCTTAAATACTCATTTGTCCACTGTGTACGGGCAGGAAAATGGTCAAAACTTCCTAATAAGGTCGACGCATGTTTTCAATATTAATTGCTATAAACCATAAATAGCTTATAGAAATATACCTTTGATAATCGCAGGTCTGTTTGGATGAACGCTAGTTCTTAAAAACTCGAGTGCAGAAGGCGGTTTATCATAAGTGTGAACATAAGTACCATTTATATCTTTAAAAAAGGGGATTTTTATATAAATATACTCTCTTTATTATTGTTTTTATTTTTATTATTACTATAATTCAACTATCGCTACTGTTTTACCTTGATACTCTTTGATATATCTAACAAAACAGTCATTAATACTCTCCAACATTATGTAAACAAAGGAAAAATGAGTTTGGTATTTATATTTCTTTATAACTTTTCTTCACCGGACCGGGACCGAGGCAGTGATCGGTAATTTAAATCCAGTGTCCGGTCAAAAGCCACAATAAATCTCTCAGTTGTGTATATCTCAAACTTTGTTATTGGAATTGTATTTCTCTTTCTCTCTCTCAAAAGGACATATCATCAAATATGGTAAGTATTTGTTGTGATAGGGAACGAATGACCATAACTACTATAGTAGCTTAATGAATGGAAGGAGGGATTGATGGATGGATGGATGGATGGATTACTAGTTTACTAATTACTTAACAATCATATAGGGTCGTGTTAGAACTAAGACTGTCAAGAAGGCTTCTCGTGTCGTCATTGAAAAGTACTATCCTCGTCTTACCTTGGATTTCCAAGTCAACAAGAAGATCCTTGACGAAGTTTCCATCATCCAATCTAAGCGTCTCCGTAACAAGATCGCTGGTTTCACCACTCATTTGATGAAGCGTATTTCCCGTGGTCCTGTTCCCGGTATCTCCTTCAAGCTTCAAGAAGAAGAGCGTGAACGTCGTGATAACTTCGTTCCTGAATTCTCTGCTTTGGATACCTCTGTTGTCGAGATTGACCCTGAGACTGAGGTAAATATAACTTTTGTTTTTTGTAACTTATGAAGAGAAAAAAAAATCGCACGGACTTTTGAGAGCTCTTTATTCTCTTGATCTTTCTTTCTTTTTTTTTAGATAGGATAGTATATATGTTATCAAAAAGAAAAGAGAGAAAGTGGGAGAATGAGTTCGTGTGTTTTCTTTTTGGTGGATCTTTCGATGGCCATATTTTCTATCATATTTTTACGGTGTCAAGATCCATTGAAAAGATAAACACATTAAACTAATATAAAAAAAAAAATAGGAATTGCTCAAGGCTATGAACTTTGACAACCTCCAAGGTGTCACTGTCACCGCCCCTGTTGCTGCTTTCACTCCTCGTAAGAACAACCGTGGTCCTCGCAAGTCTGACAACAAGGCTTAAGTAATTTAATATAAATAAATAAATAAATAATTGATTTATAAATATTATTCCAAGAGTATGTAAAGAATGAACACTGGTTGTTTTGATTATATTTGAATATAAAAAAGACTGTTTTTGCAGTATTACTTTTCTTTTCGTTTGTTATATTTGTATATATAAAATGTACAGAAGTTATCTTTCATATCTAATAGTGTATCTAACACTTCAAGTTGTACAGTGCGAATTTGATCCAAATTCAAATTCAAACATCATCTACTACTGGTAAATTCCCCTATATGATCGTCGTGTTTTTCACTAAAATAGTATATTTTCAGGGGGCAGAATTCTGCAGGTGTTGCTCCAAATGATCCTGAACATAAGTTATGGCAAAAGGTATTGTGTATTATCAAGTAGAAAAAGATGTATGTGTGCTTTTTGTATACTAAGTTTCTATCCTTGACAATAGCCGTTAGCCCATTATTGTGACGGAGAAGACAAGAATATCATTGTCATTTCTTTTCTACACCAATTTGGTAATGCTTCTTTTATTTAGTTATAATAATGAAAATATGTGCTCATTATGTATTATAAAGGTGGTAACAGAAAGACGGCGGTAAATTTGGCCAATACTAGTAATGAATGTAAAGGACTTATTAATGGTAAAATATCACCAAATGTTAGCGTATGAAATATTCCAACGTACTTATCATTTATATATTTATTTAGGAACTGAATTACTTGATTGTCCACAAATGGAAAAAGGTCATAAATTGATAGCAATAACGAAACGTCTTTTGTTGTTTTACTAAAAATAACCTCCCAATGTAGATATCAACTATTGTCAAAGCAAAGGCATCAAGATCCTCCTTTCAATGGGTGGAGCCACGCCTGCCTATGGCATAGGAACCGAAAAAGAAGGTGTTGACTTGGCTGAAGAATTATGGTTAACTTTTGGTGGTGGAAATGGAACAGTCCGACCTTTTGGTAATGCTTCTATTGATGGATTCGATTTGGATATCGAAAATGGTGAAAAAGCAGGTTATACTGCATTCTCAAAAAGAATTCGCGAGCTCTATGGTATGTTTACTATCCCTTTTGTAATTGTTGTTATTAAATCCTAGCTATAGAGACGGATAAGTCCAAGGATTATTATTTGGCTGCAGCACCTCAATGTCCCTTCCCTGATTATTACGTTGGTGAATCTTTGGATAATGCTCATTTTGATTTTGTTTTGTAAGCTGTGTTATTATCTGGGAGACAAGGGGATTTTTTTTTTTGGTTTTTCGTATACACTAACATATTTATGAATATTATATAGCATTCAATTCTAT
This sequence comes from Backusella circina FSU 941, assembly GCA_025399235.1. Lineage (NCBI taxonomy): Eukaryota > Fungi > Mucoromycota > Mucoromycetes > Mucorales > Backusellaceae > Backusella > Backusella circina. Next base: position 30,459 of record MU622387.1, on the reverse strand, counting down.
AATAATGTAAGTCTATGCACCCATTTAAGAAATTAATCATGGTGTCAATAATAACACACTATATGCGGTTTATTTTATTTTAAACAGTTTTGTAGTGTTATTAACGAGGGTCATTTCAATTATGAAGAATGGGATAACTGGGCAAAGACAAAGTCAATCAACAAAGATGTAAGATTATTTGTGGGTATTCCTGGGAGTCCAAGTGCTGCTGGAAGAGGTTATGTACCCTTTACACAACTAGTCAGCACCATTCGCCCACTTCAAAAATTACAGTCGTTTGGAGGCTTGATGGTGTGGGATATATCTCAAGCTTATGGAAATACAGATGATGTATTGCCCCACTATGCTCATGGTATACATCGATTGGTTCACGGGTAATTTTTTTTTAAAAATAGATTGTTGTTTGCATTCCAGCTAATATCATATATTTTTAGTGACGATACAAGTCCTATTGAGCTGGCACCTGAAACAATCAAATTGGGAGAACAAAGTAGTAGTACCAGTAGTAGCACTGTTTCTTTACCCTCTTCATCAACATCAAGTAATGTTGAAGTATGGCAACCATCATCAGTTAGCATCGTTTCATCTATTCCTCAAGTATCAACCTCTTTGGCATCAAGTGCTGCTTCAAGTTCAACCGATATTATTCCAATTATCCCAACGCCAAACCCCCCGGTCTCCTCCATTTCCCCCGTTCCATTGGAAGCGATGGCAACAGTTTGCTCCACAACCTACAGTGAATATACTACCACTATCATATCGACGGTTACTCCATCATCCCCTTTTAACTCTTCAATTACCGAATTTACGTCTACTCCGAGGTATATATATATATTCATCCCCCTAAAAAATTAATTTAACCGGAAAAACCTTTATATATTTTTATGTTAGTGTTTTCACAAGTACCAGTACCCTGAACAGTACGATTGTTGCATGCTCAACCCCATTGGCTCCAGCACCTGTACATGGCCAACCTTGCCCCCAAGTCGGCCTTTTTCGATGTAGTGGAAGAACCTCTTTTGCCCAATGTTCGTATGCTGGCTGGGTTGTTCAAGCTTGTTCACCAAGTTTAGTTTGTAGAGAAAGCAATGCTACTACACCTGTATCCGTTTATTGCGATTATGCTTAACACACTTTTATTTATCTATATATCTTTATTTTATTTTTTTAATGAAATTTAACATGTAGAAGAATTCGATACCTTTTCTTCAAAATGTTTAAAGACAACTTTGTCCTATTCGAAGAAAGAAAGAAAAAACAGTAGATAAATATATTATTTTTATTATTATCGCATACGCTTAATTGAGATTATAGATAAGTAATCAATGTATGAACTACACCAGCATATATATTTACAAAAAAAAGGGCTATTTTTTAAAAGCATTTCACATAAAAAAATCATAATACTGATGATCGTCAATAATAAAGTTTTCATCTGCAGAAAAAGACGCATTATCCAATGGCATGTTTTGATTTTTCGTCATATGTAAACTTGAATTCGTCTTCTTTCTCTTGATATTCTTCGCTGATGATGCTAATCGATTGCGTTTCTTGATCACATCTGTCTTTAGGCTAAGTGGTCGTACTGTACCATGAAGTTTGAAGAATAATCCACAGGCATTACATAGGGGTTGACCTTGAGGGTTCCTTCTCCAAAGTGGCGTGTTAAATGTACGGCAGTTGCTGCATCTAGTACCCTGATTTTCATGATAATTACTTGGAGATGGGGAAGATTTTTTATGTTTCGTACTGTTGTCGTATTTTTTGTTGTTGTTACTCTTTTTCGTTCCAGTTACTCGTTGTTTTTTTTTCTTGGAGGTGATATTAGATTGATACCAATCAGAGTCATAACTATCATCATCATCATCTTTATTATTATCATCGTCATCTTCGTACAAGCCTTCTTCTTCGGTAAAATCATTATCCACATCAAGATTCCTGTATGGCAGAATACGTTTGGTTTTTTCATCGATATCCGCTTGTTCATAGTCATGATTAGACTCGTTTGAGTTTACACTACTACAATATTTGGTTGAGCTAGACGTAGATGAACCAGAATAAAATAAGGGATCATGTATCATGCTAGGCTGATGATCATTAAATAAAGAATCAGAAGCATGTGCGGCGGTATTCCCTTTTTCTTGGAGCCCCTGCTCCAGTATCATCAATGTTGTGTTATCCAAGAATAACCAATCTTGTTGGAAACAGAAATTAAGATCAATGATAGGGCAATCCATTGATTCGTCAATAGAAAAACTAGTTTCTTGTTGTTGCTGTTGTTGCTTCTGTTGCCGAAATAGCAAATTTGTTGTTGAAAACGATTGTTCTTGTTGAATGTTGTTACGATTAAAAACAGCAAACATATCTTGTTGTTGCTTCTGTAAAGGTGTGTGTTGAGCGTAAGAATGAGAATTCAAGCTTCTTTCATCGTATGAATAGTTCTGTGTTTTCTTATTATATAAATTGTTAAGCTGATAAGCAGTATTTGGCTTGTAACTTGGATTATTGGGAGCATGAGTGGTATGCGGATTCCAATCGGTAAATGATAGTTGGTAGAGATTAGATTCTTGGTGCATCAAGTTCATTTATGTTGTTTAGAAACCAAAAAAGAAAGGTGTCAGTCTTTAATATAAATAAGGATGGTGTATGTTAGTAATGGGTAAAGTTATAATATATATATATATATATATATATATATACTATGAAACGAGATAGAGAAAGATAGAGAGAGAAAGAGAGAGAAAGAGAGAAAGAAGAAAAACTCGCAATTTTATTTTTAAATGGTGAAATGACGATATTAAATTACGAGTAAAAAAACCGCTCTGTTTGGTAGTACAGTCCCTCTTACTGTCTTGAAAGAGTCTTGCTAGAGCAAAAAAAAAAATAAAACTTAATCTAGTAATAAAAAAAAAGAAATGTCTAACTTTTCTCAAAATATGCAAAACTCTTGTGAAAAAGAAAATCGATCCTGCGGGGTGAAGGAAGGGGATAAAAAGAAACGTATAAAAGTTTACAATGTTTGCATAAACAAAATGGAAAGCTCCGTAAGCAATAACAGTGTTATTCTAAAACTATTATATATTTTATTATATATATTTATATAAACCAAAAGGAGAAATACCAGTCAATAGACATATTGAATTGTGCGATAACGGAGGTGAACGGACAGATCAATAGCGATCAGGGGGATACTCTTTTGGCGTTAAGACTATTAAAGTTAAAGGTACTATTTCTCTTTCTCTCTTTTCTTTATTCTAAAGTGTAAAGCAAAGTATTAACGATAAGTTATCACTAATATAAATCACATGGAACATGCTTCTATTTTTTTCTGCATTAAAAACCAAAATAAATGATAACTGTCAAGATTTCAAAAAAAAAAAATCACATGTTAATATTATAGATTTCAATAGGAATGTTATTGCAACCAAGAAATAGGAAGTCTTCTGCAACAGTTCTTTTTATCACGTGGAGTTACTCGTGTCTTTTTATTGACAACAGACAATTCTAGACTTTTTTTTTTGTTTGTCTGATGTTTATGAATGCATTTCTATGATTTTGTAGCATGTAAAAATAATGAAAAAGAAAATTTCATACCATTAAATATTTTCACATGTATTTGTAGAAATGTCGTAATTTTGTTCCTTCCTAATTCGCTATTTTTTACATATTTTGGTCTTACAAGTTTTCTTTTTCCTATGTTTTTTTTGGGGGGGAGGGCGATCATTTCACAGTCTTGATAACAGCACTGATAGAAAAATATAAATTCTCTTATCGTTAAAAGAAAATATATTGCCTTTAACTACAATCCTTATATAAAACAAGACACAATTAAAGAGTAAAAGGTTTTTTGCTTCTTCTGCGTGTAATTGTCCTGTTCTAAAAAACAAGAATGGTCCTTAAAAATAACAAGTTGCATACTATAATGGTATATACCCATCGAGTTAATTTGATTGGATAAAATAGAAAATATATGAAATAAATGATGAGAGTACAAATACAATGTAATATAAAGACATAAAGATGGTAATAATAACAAAACAATTGATGAGTGATAAATCTATTGATCAAAATAATAAATTATTAATCACTGAAAAAAAATCTTGTGCTTTCCAAAACAGAGACAAAATCAATCACACACACACACACACACACACAATTGGGAAGGAAAATGCTAACTATACATTCTAATTGTCAATACGATTGCTTTAACCAATAACTTACCCAAAGTATAGTTCCCAGAAGGAACATATATCAGGTCCGAAGACTTCCGTCCTCACATCGTGTACAGAAGGAAGTGGCAATGGTGGTAAACAAAAATGACGAGGGAAAAAAGACCAAAAACCAGCATGTAGCCAAGTGTAATAAAAATAGCTCTACATTCAAACCAGTTTACTAAAGACTTTTTCATCCATACTTTTATCAAAGAAGTTATACATAAATTTTTTTTGTGTTTTATAACATAGTTTGATAGTTTTTTTTTGAGGTTTTTCGACTGGCATACTATCCAAGTATTGTTGGTATACTACTTCCCCGGACACATCTGTATATCTATATGAAAGCAAAAACAGCAAAGTAAAGTTTTTACAAGCGATTTAGGTGAATTGCACCAAGCTCTAACTTGGAGGGAAGAAAGAAAGAAAAGGCGCCAGAAACACACAAGTGATGAAGCACCTTCCTCCAAGAAGGTGAAGATCTATTCATGGCGCACTTTTACGACGAGATCAATATACGTCTACTGGCCAAAATTAATAAAGCAAACAAGAACAATGCCGATCTCACTGAACTTTATACCACCGAGTTCACGATCACTCGCTTGGAAAGAGGAGTTGTCATAGACGTGGAAAAACGTGCAGGTTATCCTGCGATCACTATTGAAAAACGCTTGAGAGCTTTGACCTCAAAAGACAAGACAAAAACGTTTGAAAGATGGAATACATATGTCATTGACAGCTTTTATATTATTTCAAAAGAGGTTAACTTAGTTGGTGGTAAGTTATGGATAACTAAAGCTGTGAATAATACAGGTATTCTAATCATACACAAAAAAAACACAGAAGAAGAGTCGATTGATATGCAGAAGGCAATAGAAACTGAAGGTGAATCCACTCGCGACACTAGAACATGTACCGCTTACTTCAATAAAATACTCAGGAAAGACTTGCCTGATGACATTAAACACCATGTTACCATTTTTCCTCATGGCAAACAAAGCTCTCCAGAATGTTGGGTACACTAAACGGTGTTCTTCTATTTCACCCTTGATTACAGCAAATGGTTTACACGCACTTCAACTTGGTGTTCCGGCACTATTTTCAATTTTCTCCACATCAGCAGGATATAAAGATCTAGATATACATGATACAGATAACAACATGATCACTTCAAGACAATCTAGAACTGAGCTAAAAATAATGGTATTTAATTCATTCTTTGACATTGATCAAATCGATAAAACTTGTTCAGCACATGGATTAGTATTTGACGATTCCATGTATGTGTTACTGCAATTGCAAACTGTTCGCTTGACTTGCTTGAAAAAAAAAAAGAAAAATACTCAAGGTTTACCGCAGGAAAAAATCCAGGGGAATATCTCCAAAACTTCAGTAACAAGCTCAACCACAGCCACAGCCGCAGGTACAGGTGTAGCCCCAACCTCAGTTACAGCTACAGGCACATCCGAATCTTCATCATCAAATCTAAACCCAGAGGAAAAACAGTGTTGTCATCTTCACTAGAATTTGTTCATATCAACCAAGGAGATTTATCGTCGCCTGTATCCGCTTTAGAATCCTCAATAACTGCTCTAGACAAAAAAATTAAAATCTCTTAGCAAAGAAAGGGTAGAAATCATGATAAAATTCTCGATTTCGAGTCTCAAAAAACAATGAATTCATGGAGAAATACTCACACACGACGAACTTTTTTCCAATGACAAGATATACCAAGACATTAAAGAAAAAGAAAACGATCAACACCATGATGCAGACTACGAAGTCGAATTTGAAGACGGCCAAACAAGAACTGTATAATCACAAAAAATCGAAGGGTACAGACTCGAATAAATCAAAAAAGACAGACTCTAACGAGGAAGAAGCGAAAGAGAAAGAATGTTTCAAAGCAACAGCATCAACTAAATCGTACATTGGAAAGGCAGAAGAGACACGTATTGATTGGCAACTCGTCAAATCGTAGAATACTTCTTTTTCGGTTACAGATAATGGCCTTGTCACTATGACTGAAACCGTAGGCTTCAACACAGAAAGATTCTGCTTTCATTTGAATTTGTAGAGCAAGTACTCTGCTCTCGAACAACCTTTTAATAAAAGTGAGTTTAGTATAAGATATTAAAACATGTACTTTTGTTTTAACTAGATACACATAGATTCGGACGAGGTGAAATTTCCTTCGGACTGCTGTTTTTTTCAAGAAATTGAGAAAAAATTACAAATTAATGAGAAAAAGGGGAATAATTGAGAACAGATAATAATTGTATAAATAAAGGCAGTCCATAGAGTAGAGAGCCAAAGTATGTTGTCAATACCATGAAATGGATGGAAGCCACAAGAGCATAGCATAGAGATCAGCATAGTGGACAAGTAGAGGAGGATATACCAGTTAAGGTCACATGTTTGTATACCAGAGCAGAACCAAGAAGGGAAACAAATAAAAAACAAGTGAATAACCCATTAAATAAACATTGATGAAATTATAAAGTCTTGGATCATCTTGAATCGTGTTGGATTCATTATGAGTTTGCAGTTTGCAGTTTTGCATTAGTAAAATAGAGATGATAATTTACATATGGCAATTAAAGTTGACGATAGATGGGATCCATTTAGGCGCTTAAACACATTCCCTTGTGTTATTATTCATTGATTTGGATCATGAACTTAGTCCCCCTTTAGTTCTCTCACCTTAGTCTCCCTTTTTAGTCAATTTTTCTGTCATCAGCATTTTCTCATTTTCTTGAAAAAGACAGTATAGTCTCTTAAAATTAAAGGTACTGAGATTGACCATGGTAGTGGTCAAAAAAGACTAAGGAAAAAATTAGAGCGGTTGAAAAGACAGACCAAGCATGCAAAGGTCAAAGAGGGAGAGGTGGCCCAACGAGAAGTAGGGTTCTATAACCACACGAATATGGATGACTTTACCAAAGGATACGAAGAATACCGGAATACAAGAACAGATAGTAGAGCTTTATATTATGGCATATTAATTATGAAAAAAAGTGAAGATTTGAAAATCAGACGCATGCTTTTATTGATCGATTGTGTACAAAAGAGAGGATGTTCGCCAGTAATGGAAACCAGAAGCACATCATGTTTATAAGAGATAGAGGTCATGGTTTTGGATCTAGAATCAAAGGTTTTCGGCGCTTCGGTGGAATTTGGAAACAGAAAAAACACTCCTTAAATACACCTGTGGTTATCACTAACGAATACCACACCTCTCAAATTTGTATTTTTTGTTACGGTTTCCTCCAGCATCCTTTGAAAAAAGTACAAGATAAAGATGGTAACGATAAAATGGTATCTTTCAATGACTCCTTCCTATGTGAAAATCCAAACTGTATCCCATATCTTACTGGCACTGCATCCCACGGCCGAGACCAACTCTCTTCGTTGTCGATTGGTTTATCTGGTCTCTCAGCAACATTGTTCGGAATACAGGTTCCTTGCGATAAATATAACATCAGACAAGCTGACACTGATACATTTTTAACAAATACCGCTGTATTATCTGGACAGGAAACATCTGCTGGGTCTGCTGTCGATGGCAGTGATACTCCCTTGTAAGAGGTAAATATTAACATAATATCATATAGTATAATAGAGTACATATATACTAATTCTATTCCATATTTCTACTCTTAATCTTTACTCTCTACTCTTTTTGGTAAGTAAATTTGATAATATATATGGTCGTGGTGTTATTAATTCCTAATTCTTTTAGCTATTATACCGTTACCGTATCACAGCAATCAAGAGATAAACTCATATTACCATAATCCTCATTTTACTAATTATGGTAAGCGAGCTGAGCGGAAGGTATATATATATATACATAAATACATATTTCTTGTTTTCTTTTCTTTTTAATCATCTCCACATTCAAAGATATGAGTACCAATATTACCATCAATCGGTTCGCCGCTGGAAAAAACCTTTTTTTAAACTATGTATCCAATAAAGGTAATCTACAGCAAATGGCAAAGATTACTAGTATATTGCTTTCGTCGTACTATATAATTCACGTATGCTGTCGTTTTAAATCGCTATTTCTGAAATTGAGTATACTAAAATGTCTTATTTTTGTATGCACTGTTCTGATAGAGATTGTACACTGGTTTCTTTGGCCCGCTTGCTAAACTTCCGGGTTCTTTTTTAACGCGGTTCTTAATTAGTCCATCATTTTTTCTCACTGTCTTTAATGGTAAAAGGTAAATCTAGAATTATCATCGTTACTTTTACGTACTATTAAAATCTACAATAAAAATGTCTTTTATTTTCTTCTTGTATCTCTTTCAGGTACGAATTGCTTCATAAACTCCATGATCAATATGGTCATATTGTGCGTCTAGGTCCAAATATGGTGTCAGTTTCGGATAAGTTTATGGTTAAGCAAGTTCTTGTCACAGATGACTTGAAAAAAGCACCATTTTATGATGGTATATCAAGTAAGCTATATAAAGATTAACTTTGATGCATTTTCACTTCTCAAGATATTTATAAAAGTATAAAATCAGTGAAAGCCTCGCAAAACTTATTTAGCACAAGAGACAAAGATTTTCACAAGCAAAGAGTAACTATAAATACTCTTATCTCTCTTTTATTACACTTTGCTAACATTGGTATCAAAATAGCGAAGAATAGTTTCTCCTGCATTTTCTATCAAGTATCTAAATTCTTTAGAGCCTTTTATGATCTCTGTTACAGAATCTCTAATTAAAAAAATTGGAAAGCAAATCGAAAATACTAAAAATGATGACTTTGCTACAATTGATATTTGGAACCTCTATCAGTGCCTTGCTTTGGATGTCATTGGTGAAACTGCTTTTGGGCAAACTTTTGAAATGGTTGAAAATAACAGTCACTTTATTACAAAAGCCATTGCAAAAGAAATGGAAGGGAGTGCTGTTAATAGTATATCACCCTTATTCGCAAAGCTGTTTATGCAAGATGCTACAAGGATCAACCCTGAGCTTGAACAAGTAAGTATCACATGGAAATGTACATTATTCAGATACAAAATAAACTAAAGTTTTTTTTTTTTTTTTTTAAGTTTGTAAGAGATATAATCAACCATCGTATGGAATCCCCAGCCAAACAGCGAAAAGATATACTGCAATGGTTAATCAATTCGCAAAAAGCTATTTTTAACGAGGATCGACTTACGGCCGATGCGATCATCTCTGAGACGCTTTTAATTTTAATCGCAGGTTCTGAAACGACTAGTAATACTTTAGGATTTGTCATTTATCAATTGCTTCGTTGCCCTGACAAACTCCAAAAATTATATAATGAGATCGATCAGCTAACACTTGATGAAGGACAGAAATTATTTACACATGATCAATTGAAACATTTGCCCTATTTGAACGGTGTCATTAATGAAACCTTGAGACTGGATGTAGTTGCAGCTGGTGGGCTTGGTCGTATAACAACTGAAAAAACTGTGCTCGGTGGTCAATATGTTTTACCTAAAGATGTAAGACTCGCTCTTGTTTTTTTTTTTTAGAATGAAGTTAACTTTTTTTTAGATAATCGTTATTGCGAATTTTTATCATACACAAACAAGTGCAGATTATTGGGAGAATCCTAAAGAATTTATTCCAGAACGATGGTTAAATGATCAACATGATATAAAACCAGCAGATTCAGAAGCCTTCTATCCATTTAGTTCAGGGTAAAAGGGAAAAAAAGCATTAGAATAGGAAAAAATATTAATCATTTCAAATAGTTCAAGAAATTGTATTGGGAAAAACTTTGCACTTCAAGAGATGAGACTTTCACTTTCAGCTCTTTTAAAATATTACGAAATTTTACCAATTGAACAGGAAATGAAAGATGCTGAGGAGCGCAGAGCTTATATCACTCTAGGTGTTGCAAAAAACAGCTTCAAGATAATTGTTAAACGCCGTGAATGAGATATATAAAAAAACATGTTCATCATTTTAACCAAATCAGTACTTTAATGCAAATATTTATAAACCATTATTTAAATTTTAATAAATAACTGTTTTCAAAAAATATCAATAATTAACTTGTAATAAAAGTGGTTCTATCCAACTTTGACTACCAATTGCTATATATTTTCCTAGGATAGACGTTCTTTACACATACTTTTCCCTTTTATACACACTACGCACTCTACATATATTATTCCGTCCCTCTGTTCATCTATGAATATGGCTTACACAATCCACATCTCCAACCATCCCTGTCAAGATGTTTTTTTAGCACAGTCAGACTTTGTCCCAAAGTGACAAAGCTGATGATATAATTCAATAAACAATTGCCAAATTTTGAACGCCTGTAACTTGCATTTAACTGCTAAAAACTTTCTTTTTTAGTTTTTCAAAGTGAGCAAAAATAATAATCATGCGATGGGAAGAAGCATTTTTTTTTAAGAAAATTTGTCATGGTATTTTTGCTATATTTATCAAAAACAACTTTCATATGCAGGTCACATAAAAAATTCTCACCTGTGAGTAAAAAGTAATTATATACAGGAGATGGTTTATTTGTAATTTTAAGTATGGATTAAGTGTATACGAGATCCACTGCGCTGTATTTCAAAGTCTTCGTGGTCTTCCATAGTCAATTCTTTTCTTTTTTTTGTATGGAAATCAGTATCAAGAGATGGAGAGCCATAATAATCAGGTTTTCCACTTGTTTTTTTAAAGAAATCTTCATATTTGATACTAAGATCATCTAATGCAACGTGATTGATTGCTTCTTTGAAATGCATGCTACTGTCAAATTTTGAGCTTTTATGTATTTCATACAAAGTTGTTGACTTTTCTTCTCCCGAGCTTTTCAGCTTCAAACCTTTTGATTGATTATTAGGTATGGGGCTGTTCGAAAAAAGCAAACAAGATATTAATTAGTACAAAAATACCTTAAATATATAATGGGTTCCTTACTTGAATATAATAGAGACTTGAATGAAAACTACTGTAAGTGGTCCCAGCATATTCCATGAGACACATAAAATGACACTTCCGATATAGTTTTTGATGACGGTATTGCGTAAGATTCCGTATACAAACACAGAAACAGAAAAGGCAAGAAGACAGAAGACTATTAATCCCATCATAACACGAATCTAAGTAAAACATCTCGTTAGACAACTATTAATGCTCACAAGTCTATACCAATAAGGCTCAATTAGCTGAATATTTACTTTAAAAATACCGTTTTTAATGTTTAAATATCGTTCATTCGAAGTATTAAACCTTTTTATATGTGACTTTAATGTTTTAAGTAAGCGTGAGCCACAATAAAGAACTGAAAAAGCTACACTTGCTGTGAGAACGAACCAAACGATATAGTTAACTTGTACAAAAATCTCTGCTGCTTTAATATTAGATCTTGCCATGATTCCAGCACCTACTGCCAAAATAGTGTTGCCCACATGTGATGCAAAAATAATAGATATACCTATAGCATCAACAATAAATGGTGATGGCAACCAGCTATCTGATATTGCTTTATGACTCTACATATAAATCATCATAAAAAATTACGAGTTAGTATGATGTGTGTCCTGTTTCTTTTTTCTTCTATTGAGTACAAGAAAAGAAAAAAAAAAAACTAACTTCTGCCAAGGTCTGTGCTATACCAATGAGATACAAGGTAAACCCAGTTAAGCCCCATTGAAATCCCCACTCGTAAATGACTATACATTTATTCAATGTAATTTAAATCGGAAAAAATACATAAACAATTATATTAAATGAGTATATACATTACGATAACTTACAAGAACGGAACGTCATATTATCCGCGGCAACATCAAGAACAAGGATAATGCTGCACACCAGTCGGACTATAAAATTATTAGCACACCTGATCCGGTAAAAGAGAGAGAAAAATAAAATAAAACACTTACTTGAGTTAAAGATTGTGATGAATAAAAGCATACAATCAATTGGTTTTGGCCTAAGTAGCCCCTTTTTGGGATTAGAATCGATGAATGTATATCCTTTAATCACAATCCGATGGTAAACCAGAGTAAACCCTTATATGACAATAAATTTGTATGTGTGAGCTTTACATTTATCTGTTGTATATATATTTTTTATATACATACCTACAACTGTCAATAAAGCAGATAATGCAATATTGATTATATTAACAACACGGGCTACATTACTCCCTACACAATCATAAATAGACAGTCTTAAATCACAGTAGCAAGCATCACCATAGCAGTGTCTCTCAAGAGAATGGAATATTTCCATTGTACGTAAGTGAAAAGCTCTATCGATGTAGCGGGTATAATTGACTATGAAAAATAAATATTACTATCAAGACATTATAATATCAATTAAAAAAAAAAAAATCAATATAATGTATGAAAGTGCTGGTGATGGAGAGAATATATTGAGTACCTCTTTAATGATTCCAGATTACTAAGTTAAATCAAATTTAAATATATTTCTGATCTGTTGTTTTATATATTGCTTAGAACAAAAAAAAAAAAATATATAAATAGTGTTGTCACTTTTGTAAACAAAAATTGAGTTAAAGAAAGATGTGAAAACCGTTATATCAAAAAAGAAAATATGTGGTTATTTCTCTTTTTGCAAAATCAGTTTTAATGTAGCATAAAATATAAATTTCACTTTAGCTTTTTTTTTGTTGTTGTGATACAGTAACCCACAAAATTTTAATTCAATTTAATCCTAAAGAGAGAAAAGATGCCTTGCTAAAATATGTGTTTGACAAGAACAACCGTATTTAGTCAACCTTTTGCACTTTAGTGACAGTATTAGAGATATTATTTTTTCTTTTTTTTTGCAAAATATAGAGAAATGTACCATTAAAAGTATTTTAAAAAATGAAAAATTACTTAGTAAAGTGTAAATTGTTATTAAGGTTGTTCACAATCACCCTTTGTTTATTTTTATTTAATTTAGCTACTGGATCATCTACCAATTCGTTTTATGTTTTAAAAGGAAATAGAGAAATCAGTATTATCAACTATTATTACTTTTGTGGGAAAAAAAATGCTTACACGAATCCTATTACTTTGAAGTATAGCAAATTCCCTTGTATGCAACGTTTATTTGTGTTACTTTTTGGTGGAATAGTGTTCGATCTAATGGATATACAATTTTTTTCAAAAAAAAAAAAGTAAATATAAGGACAAATGCTAAACCCTTTATAGGCCTAAGTTCAGTACAAAATTATTTTCTAGGACATGTTGACAATACTAAGCTATTAAAAATATACAATTTTATATGTTTAAACCGTCCTGTTTACATAATTGAGATCGAAACTAAATCTATCCATTGAAAGCTATTGGACTTTCGGACTAAATTTGCGTATCCTCATTTTTTTTTTTTGCGTATTATGATTTTTCAGTTTGAGCACTTTTAATTTTTTGTTTTTGCGTGTAGTTATTTTTAACTTTGCGCATTTTGATTTTTTTTTTTTTTTTTTTCTCCTTTAACATGTCTGTAATGGATAGAAATTGGCGTTTTCACAAAAATAAATGTCGCTTGCTAAGAAAAATGAAATGTTATTTAAGGACCAAAATGTAGGTATGAACTATACAGAAATTTGCGTTCAAAAATTAAGAATATCTTGGAGCATCCAAACTTTTTGCCGGCCAATCATATTATTTTTTACCTTCTTAGATACCGCCATTCCATTTTTTGTCAAGCAAAGTCTTATGAGCCCAACAGGGTAGTAGATCTAGATTTAATTGCTGATGTATTTATGAAGTGAGCCAATATTGACTATATTGGTTTTGCTCGAGTTTGAGATATTATTTTTATACATGATGTTACATATGATATGTAAGCTACTTTGCAAGTAGGGTTGTATTTCGTTATTAAGTTCGGAAGATTACTTTTTTGCAAAGCGATCAATAGAGTTGCGATGATATCCTGTAATGACTAGTTTAATTGTAATACTAAAGTTGCACGTCAACATACTAAATTCATACACAAAGGTCCTCTTATCTGTGTCCTTCAGCACGTTATGTCCCATTTATATTAGCCACCGAGCCAAGTAATGACATCCCAAGGTTTGTTTACTAATACAAAGTACATGTTATCAGACTCTTCTGACGATGAAAGACTAATTCATTTAAGTTTTATTATTGTTGTTAAATTCTGATGAGACTTCGCTCAAATACAAAAAAAAAAAAAAAAATAGAAACAGTAACATTGATCGTAACGCCAGGCATAGCACTAAGGAAGTCAAGAAAGAAAATCTAACACATAAAATAAACAGAGCAATTAATGGAAAATGCTGGCGTTTTTCATTAGGAGTTGTAAATACGTACAGAAGTAATAAAATAAACTTTTCTTCAATCTTGATTTCTCTTGCTCATCATATATGGCTCATCTTCCACTTTAATTATTCCACATATCCTCACAACTCTCGAAACTAAAAAAAAAAAAAGAAAGAAAAAAAAACTACATTTCGAATATTGTCAAGTCAGATTATGGCTTACCTAAATTTTGTTTCCTCGAACATTCATTTTACAGTTGCACATAAAATAAGGAAGTAAGTGTTAATAATTGTACTTAAATTTGTCCTGTATACATAAGTACCTTGTAAACCAGCAAGCTTCTTTATATTACCTAGACATTTGAACAGTTCGTCAACAAGCCATGCGCCAACTATTGCATACCTAACCAAGAGTTGCAGGGACCATCTCAATCCTTGAGAGGCTGGCTTTCATCTCTATTAACCAAGGACAAAGATGGGTGGATCCTCTTGGACTTTTATAAGGCTTTCAAAGCTAGGTAATAGTACATCGTAACAGGTCGTCAACAAGCCATGCGCCAACTATTGCATACCTAACCAAGAGTTGCAGGGACCATCCCAATCCTTGAGAGGCTGGCTTTCATCTCTATTAACCAAGGACAAAGATGGGTGGATCCTCTTGGACTTTTATAAGGCTTAACGATGTGGTAAAGAGTATAATAAAAAAAAACTAGCTAAAAATAAAATAAATGCTAGAAAATTTTTTCCGATGACGTAGCGTTAAATCAGTCTCATGGAAATGAGACCGGCCTCAGTCCGAAAAAAAAATTGTCGGACATCATTTTTTTAGCCAATGATTTTTTTTTATTTCGGTCTGGTTTCACTTTTACACTGTAATCTTTACCAGAGACCTGAGAAATACCTTAGGTATTCTGGGTAGTCAGTCCGAAATTCAAAATGGGCTTTCCTTATTTATCCTGGAAGATGCTGAAGTAATCTTCGGATCATGAAATAAATAAATAATAAATTTATGCAGTAGACAGGCACTAGGCAGGCATTTGACAAGCACTTGACAATATAAGAGTATTTTAACAGCAATACAAAAATTAGCTATTATGATACATACACTCATTAGTGAAATAGGTTGTATCACTAGTCTACGCAGAACAATAAGTGAAAGACAATAAGACCACTTGACAGGACCACTTGACAGGAATACTTCACCGATACGAATATCTTACTTTTATATATAGTATCGGGGATACAAGATATGATTTTAGATAATGATATATAAAATATTTAAAAGTCCATAATAATTAGTTTTCTTTTCTTATATCCTTATACCTTTTTTTTTTTTATCGTCTTAACTTTTAACAATTTTTTAAAAATGAATGCCGAAGAACAATACCAAGAGCAGCTAGCTGATGATACTCAGAGACTAGTTGCTATGAATTAAAGTAATGAAGTGACTCGGCAAAACGCATTGAAATACGCTTGGCCCAACACTTTAAAAACCTATATCCCAAAGCAGGCTGAGTGGAGAGTAAGTAAATAAATCATGTAGAATAGAAAGTAAATATTAACTTTTTTTTTTTTTAAAAAAAAAAAAGGAGTGGTGCAGAACAAAAGGAACCCAAGACGCTGGTGAGAAGGTTGGCGACCAGAGACTAGCTTATTTTCTCGAAGATAAAGTCAGTAAAAAAACCAAATACAATAATGGTAAGGATCCTCTTGGACTCGGATCCTACGTTAGCTATGTCAAGGGCATGACGCATCTCCACCAACAACACCTCCGGTTGGATCCTACTTTACAAGAAGTCAAGGTCAAAGGCCCTTTGGTTACCGCCTTTCTCGACAGTAAGGAGAAAGAGATCCTCAAAAGAAAAAGAGACGAATTCGAAGATCGTGCCAACGAAAGCCTTAACGATGGGTACAACAAGGAAGAATTCAAAAGGATAGGTGAACACTTCCTCCAAGATAGCCGATACAATTGCCCCAATGGCAGTAAGGGTAGATTGTGTCTTCTTCTCTCTCATGGGATTCTTACTCGCAGTGATAATACTCTTCCGATGGAATTTGCGGACTGCTCCAGTTATGTACTCCCACCCCAAGGTGCCACCAGATGCGTTGCCCTAGTAACAACCATCAAGTTTGGTAAATCAAACCAACACGGCAAGACTGAGTATGGCTCAACTATTCGCCATCGAGATCCTGAAAACTGTGCGGTTGGTGCCCTTGCTTTTAGTCTCTTTTCTCGTTACCATTTTGAAAATGAGGATTTTCCTGACTTCTCTCGACGCCGAAATTGGTACAACATCCACCTTTTCTCGAGTCCCACCAATATTGGCAAGAGCAAAAAAGCCGCCACGGAAGAAAATCAGCCAGAGCATATGTAGTATGATTGGCACAGGAAACTCTACGACGATGTTTTTGCAGCCCTGCATATCCGTTCCACCAAGTCCACCCATGCATCCAGGAAGAGTGCCATGAGCATCATGGCCATGGCAGGTGTATCTGATGATCAGCAAGTTCTGGCAGGCAGATGGGTAGCAAGTCGCCGTCTAGGTCATTATACTGCCACACTCCCCGTTGAAGCTTTGAAAGCCTTGGCCGATTTCAAGTCCAAGAGTGATTATGACTACTTTCTTCCGCGTGCTGAAGTTCTACCCCCACGCGAGCTACAGTTAATGGTCTTCCCCAAGGTTGAATATTGGATCGAAAGATTCAATAACAATGACAACGTTGAAGAGGACAAATCTGGCCCACTCTTCTTGAATTTACTTCAAGAATTGAGAATTATATTCCTCCAGGTAAATGAACAATATAATATTAAAGCTCCATTAGTTCTTTTTATTAACAATATCATAATTATAATCATAACAAAAAAAAATCTTATATCTCTAAAAGGATTCTGTGGTTTTGAAAAATAAGTATCCATCTTATTATCTCTGGCCCTGTGCTATTTTTGGTACTGATCTCTACCGTACCTATGAAAATCAGCTTTTTGTAAGCCATTTGCAACCACAGTGCACCCTTCCATGCCAGTCAAATGGTTCAAATGGCTCTACCAGAGATGACCGCTGCCATCCAATCTGGTTTTGGATCGTTGTCTGTCCAAATAAAAGCTTACCGTGATGATCTGGAAGCTTACCATAAGGTTCAGATGGACAGAACCACTGCTCTCGAGCACCAAATCGGTCAATTCTTTGCCGTAGGTAATGCGCAGTTCAACCAGGCACCACCACCCATTCCTGTATTACCTTCCGCTTCTTTTAGCCCTTCTCCTCACCCTCCACTTCTTACCAGCCCGTCACAACTAGCTCAAGCTATGCTCGGGTCATCCTCTTCATCTATTTCTCCATACACCCTCAGCCGAACCATTCATACCGTAACTGATCTATGGAGAGAATATTCCGTTGGACTTCTTGGTGGTCCATCTGTTAAACTCCTAGAGACACAGTTCAAGACCAAATGGAGAGGATCAGACAAAGAATACAGGTTCTTTAGAAGAAGAAGAGAGTTGTATAGAGCAATTGAAGCTAAGGCAACCGAAGATGGCATATCCTGTGAGGAAGTTGCTGAAAGACTTAAAAGCACCAGGAAGCAGTTGGGAGTTAGTTTGGATAAATTACGAATCCAAGTCGGAAAACGATAGCTCCCTCTGTTTTTTTTTGTTTGTTTTTTTTAATTTTTCGGCAGTAAAATCAATTCTCTTTTTATTTACCTTTGTCGTTCTCTTTTTATCTTTGATTAATAAAAAATATATATATCATTCTCTTAATATCTCTTATATCTCTTATAATTTAAAAACTTGATTCTAATAATTAGTGTTCATTTTGAGATTTACCCGAGTCATGAATTCCTTTGTTTTTTTGTTTATCACAAAGTCACACAAGGTATGATATGGATCATTTATCAAACTAATAAAATATAAGAAATATAAGAGAGAAAATCAATATGAATTTAAGCACGAGAGAATGGTATGCTATGAAATAGGCTAAAAAGTACAGAGTTAACTCCCAGTAACATTAATAAACTTACCAATAAATGCTTAGACTATTAAGTCAAAAAAAAAAAACTATCAAAGGGTGGAATAGGATATTGATTATAAAGAGTTTTAGACATCAAAAACAGGGATGTACTTAAGAGGTAATGATACCAACGTAAGAAGAAGAAGAAGAAGAAGAAGAAGAAGAAAAAAAAAGAAGCAATCGATAACAAAAAATAATTGAAAGGAAAGAGCACTTTGGCTGATATTGTGTGTGTTATTAGTCTTATAGATTTGTGATGGATTCCTTGGTGATAGATCAAGCACTCTTTTTTTTTTTTTTTTCCGGCAAGTTTTTTTTTTTAACAGCTTCTATTTTATATACATGTGTTAGTATAAAACTAATAGCATCCATAAGACACTAGGGGGCACTTCCTGGAGCCTCAGGATAGGCTTCTCCAGCGATCTTACCAATGCGGTTTTCCGAAATTTTTCCCTCCAAATATTCAAGATTTGGGTATTTCAGAAAGCAGACCGGACGTGACTATGAACCACCGATTCTCAAACCGGTCACAGCGTAATTTCAAAAAAATACCAAAAAGATACCCTCACAGAATTTTATCATCTACTCGCCTATCAATAATTCTTTACTTAAAAAAATCAGAATCATCTTTAACTTTTAAAAATGGTGGCTGGCAGCCCGAAGTTTCCTCGTGATGGCGATAATAACTATCTACTTTCGGAAGAAATGAGAAGAGCATTTGTAAAGGAGAATTATCTTTTGAGGATGCCAGTCAGTTCTTTTGCGGATTTTACCAGTCATATTAATAATCTTCCAGAGGACAAATTATTGGAATTGAATTCGGAGGATGTATATGAAAACATCAAAAGCGCAATGTATAAAATTATGACAAATAATAAAGAGTCTGTTGAAATACCAGCGATGATAAAGCCGTTTATTCAACAAACATACAATTATTTTTCCAGCAAAAAAGGGAAGGACAGGTTTATCAAAGAGTATAAACTTGAGGTTGAATCAAAAGAGCCAAGGATACGACAAAGAAAGGTCGCACAGGCACGAAAAGATACATACCAAAAAGCACAATTTCTTGGAATCAGCTTAACAAATAGGGGCCTTGAAGAATTTGAACAAGAATATAGTAATACATCAGACCCAACAAGTCACCAGTCACCAGAAGCTACAACAACGGATCACTTACCTCAAGCATCAACAAGTCATCAATCACCAGAAGCTTCAAAAACTCCAGATTTTCCAGATGCCACAACATGCCACTCACCACCCATGAAGAAGGTAACATGAAGAAAAATTAATGATAAAATGTATAATTAATTGTTTTTTGTTTTTTTCAGAGCTGCATGCTGAATAAAAATAAGAAGAAGTTTGTTATTTTCAATATCGCTGCATACTTAACTTCTCCAAACAAACCAAAGATTCAGTATGTTGATAGAGAGCAGATGAGAGATTGGTGTGATATTGCAATCGAATCCCTGATAGGCAGCGAGACAGATATCAATGAAGAGGTTATAGAAGAGTATAAACGCTGCTCCGATGATCAAAAAACCTAACATCGTATAATTCTTTTCCTGGTGTTTCTGATTTCCTAAATGACGTGTTGAAAGCTGATAAGGAAGATTTTCCTGAAATGCTTTGGAAGCACAAGAAAAGGCTGGAAGCTACTGGAACTACACGTACATTCATGGATATCATTTGTTACACGCTCACGGATTTCCACTCAAATTGCAAGCAGTTAACACGCAACAATAATAACCACGAACGTACTTCGTTTGTTAAATATATCATACCAATGTTTAAGTATTTCAGCCAGGAAACAAACCTTATCGAATTCTCTTGGTGTGAAAAGGGTCTAGAGACATATGGAATGGCTACTTTGGAAAATAACAACTATGTTGCGAGCTATTCAGATAGAAAGTATGCAGATGCGTTGGGAAAAAATGCGGTTACCGACAATGAGGAACTCTTTATCGAGTCTAGTAGTGGATTCGAAAAGGAGAATATTAGTCACTCTTTGGATGATACGCTTAAATTATTGGCAGAGTGTAGCAGTGCGTTGCTTCATATTATTAAGCATAATAAGAAGGCTGGTATCGACAACATAATCAAAAAGTGCACACTTGGCATCCAAGTAATTAAAAAAACCTTGACACTGACAAAGGTGACCTTATCAAAAACTGGCAAGTGGAGACTTGTTGAAGTAAGATCAAGCTGTACACCAACTTGTTGGGAATTGCGCAGTCATTGGAAGCCCATGTTTGAAATGATGGCAACTATATATCTTGAATTATTGGAACAACGACGTTTGGACAAAATTATCATGGAAGAAGTTTGCGGCTTAAGAGTATTGCCATCGCAATCAGTTGTTGACCACTTTTTAAATGCAAATGTTTAATTATTGTTATATGTATTGCCCACTTGGAATCTGAACTGATACGAAAAATTTTCTGTTTGTTACTGTAAAAGTCAACAACTAGCATAGCACATTTTCCAACTTCAAAAAAAAACCCAATAAAGTAGTACAACTTAAAAGTAATCGATACCAATCCAGCTAATGTAAGTTACAATAAACTCGGGAACTGGTATTATGAATTCAAGCTGTTAGTTTTTAAAGGAAAAGCATCAGACTTAAAATTATTATACTTTCATGGCACTATTTGGATGACTAACTTAAACTACAATGGCCATAATAACCACATAGTGTGACCATAAAATTTTAGATGTATACGTTTAGAGATATTAAAAGAAGATATCTTTGTACTTTCAAACTTCATTAAAGAGAATCATCCACATCAACTTAAGCGTAGGATTAAAAAAGCAGGTTTAGGTTTGATTGGCCTGCTCAAACAAGTCAAAATCTTCAGTTTCTGACAAATATTTATGATCAACTTAAGCGCCAAATTTAATTAGCTGCCAAGGATAAATACTCTTGACAAAAATGACAGAAATAATTGAGCTTGTGACATTTATTTTTGTGAAAACGCCAATTTCCATCCATTACAGACATATTAAAAGAGAAAAAAAAGCAAGAAGTGGCTTTTAGTGTACGCAAATAAAAATCAAAATGCGCAAAGTTAAAAATAACTACACGCAAAAAAAAAATTAAAAGTCCTCAAACTGAAAAATCATAATACGCAAAAAAAAAATGAGGATATGCAAATTTAGTCCGAAAGTCCAATAGTATATATGCAGATTTTAACTTTACTACATCTTTTTATATTAAAGTACAGCTTGGAAATGAATAAAATATGGGGTATCTCTTTTGGTATTGACAAACTTATAATTTATTCAGTTGTTACAGGCTACCTTGATTTCGTGAGTATTTTTGCACCAAATTTGATCTTATATTTCTGATTTTAATAGGTAATTGTAGACTGACCATCAAAAGTTTTGTTAGACATGCCAATTCAAATGCCGCTATCAGGAACGTTTGTACGATCCTCAGTGCACAGATAGTATTGAGTAATATAATATGACTAGAGTGATATTTTTGTGTGCTGTAACAAAAACTACAGACTCTGATTTTAATATTTTTTTTAAGTATTAAATAACGTATTGATTAAAGATACAGAGGTAGATAGGGATAAAGGCTATACTTCCTTTTTGTACTCAGGCAGTCGAACTTTATCAATAGTTATATTTATATGTGTATGATGAATGACTCTTTTAAGAAGCAGTCCTTTAGGTAGAAAATCTTATAGTGGCATGACTTTCATAAGCATATTTGACTAATGTACAAAGTCATGAATAAATCCATTCGATATAACCCAAAAGCTAAATAATAAAATGTATTTTGCTGGATTTTCAAAATATTCGGTGCCTTATAAGAGATCGTAAAATGGCCAAGAAAGGTGCGTAAAGTTATAACCAGAAGATGAGAACATATATCAAATAATTCTAAGAGAAATTAATATTTAAACGCATTCTTTTAAAAAAGGAACGGTGTCTAGTAAGCCTTTATTTTTTTTTTAAAAAAAGAAAGAAAGGGAAATACACGTATGAAAGGCAAGGTAGGAAATAATAACTATTTGCATGAATTTATCATTCATGTCTTAAAACCCGTCATATTTCAATGCCCAGATTGTTTGATAACAAGATAGAATAGTAATAAGGGAGCAGGCTAAGGGCAAATACAAATCCGCTTAAATTATTGTTGTTCATGAGCATAATATATGACTATGAGATAATCCCTTGTTTGGAATACCTTTCGTAAGCGTAATCAAATTATTATGGTAAAAGGAACGAAGAAGGGATGAATATTTATATCCACTTTATCGATTCCATTCTACAGTTGTTGAACCTTCTGCTGGGACAAATTTCGAAAATAAAAATTACAATGGTACTGTGTTTTTCAAATAAATGAGAAACATAGTGTATATAAATTACAAACTCATTTCCGATGAAGTAGAAATGGAATAGATTTAAGAGATTTGGTATATTTTTTTTTTAAAAAAAAAAAAAAAATTATAAAAGACAAACTAGTGTATCTTCTTGTACATTCCATCACTAAACTAATAATATATATTAAATCAGTAGAGTATTTGTTACTATATTTTGAATTATTTAATTATGTACGCAATAGAAATACTATCACTGATGATCTTCTATTAAGAACATAGTCAAAGAGGATGAAAATACGTATAACTGTTAAACATCCTCGCTACTCCCACCCACCAGGTCAGCTATTGCCGGCTCTTCCCATAGGCTTGTCGACTCCATAAGTTTTTATAATTTCATCAATTCTTATTTAATGGGTTACTCACTTGCTTTTTATATATTTCCCTTCTTCTTGGTTCTGATCTGGTATATACTTATCTATTCGTCTATTCTGGTTTCAATTCTATACTCTTGTGACTTCTGCTGGTGTTTACATTCATTTCATGGTATTAACAACATGCTTACACACTTTGATTTTCTACTCTATTGATTGCCTTTATTTATAAAATTATTATCTGTTCTCGATAATTCTCCTTATTTTTTCTCAATAATTATTTATTTTTTCTCAATATCTTGAAATAAACATTACTAAGAAATAATGACAAACATTCTCTTCATTACGAGTCAGACTCCAAATTAAATGACAGAACTTTGCTAAACCATTAAAGTCAATTCTGAAAGCAGAAGAATTGTTTCTGGTGTATCTATTTCTTATGGAACTTTACGTATGACACAAAGTAATACACTGCTTGCACATTCAAAACCTTTTTAACAGAATACTACATATTTTTTCACCACTATTTGGCAAATCAAATAATTGGAGGTTATCAATGGTGAAGATCTCAGCAGGATTCACAGAGTCATCAGTTATTTATGACCAGAGACTAAATAATTCGACTTATTTCCCGTTTTACCATGAAATAGCATATTATTTCATAGTTCAGGCCATACAACTTAATTATCTTGAGTTATTAGACACTTCTAATGTAAATACGTAATATAAAAGATTAAAATGAGTCATAGATTTATACTGATGACCCTAATATTAACTGATTTTTTCGTGAATCATATTTTAATATCAAAAGGATATAAAAAAAAACGATGTCTTATATTATTCTTTTACTCCTGTTAATCCAAGATAGAAACGACCAGGATAAGGCAATGTATTATAATGTTTAAATATAATACCTAAAATAAATGGTTGTTTGACTAGACTTGTGAACGGCCAAATGAAAATAACACTACTATATTCAATAAGACGTGTTCAACTCACCAATAATTTGAAAAACAATAAATCATGTTCTATTCCTTTACCTCAGGTAACATCTCAATATATGAGTGCGATAAATAGTGAATATCCTACTTTTGATCATTTTTAATATTGTTGGTAGTAACTTCTACTATTTAAGGCACTAAACGTATACTACTATCATGCTCAACCGGCTTTCATAAAATTTATTGGCCCGCATCTGACTTTCTATACTTTCTTATAAACAGATATTAAAGCACAAAACGAAAGCGATTATTCTCTAATTTAATTTGCAGCACCACTTGAATAATAATGCTTATGTCGATGTACAAAGGTCTGAAGTCACTACTCAATAAATGGTTGAGAAGAGTAAAAGAAGTTGACCACTTAGTACCATAGAGTCTTACGAGAGCAAGAAGTATCTTTTTGAATAGCCCTATTACTAACCAGGATCTTTAAACGAAATTCTTATAAATACTCTTTTAGTATATTTTTAAGATAACAAAGAACTACAGAATAATGAGCCATAAATCGCTTTGCAGATCGAAGAGCTTCGTTTCAGACAGTAGTCTAATCCATCATTATACAAACAATTAATTAGGACTGATTATCATGGGACAAGATTACCCTTTTTGACAAAAAGTGTCATTATATTTCTGTTTAATATGTAAGTTAGAATTTCATATACGAAAGTAAAGGGAAAGAAACTCCAAGAAAAAAATATTTATATTAGAGTAAAAAATTTTCTATACCACCTAAACAAACTCGACGCAAAAAACAAATACAGAGGTCGTAAGAATGCTATATTGTGTTTACCCAATAGACAAAATTTTATCCATTCACTAACTGATGGAAAACTTTTTCAATCGGAATTGAAATCTTGTAATTAGTTTTGTATGTCTCAAAAGTGATTTTTATTGTTTTAATAAATACATAACGAAAAATAAGTTTAAATATTACACTGAATAAAACAACTATATACAGATAATATTTCATTTGTAATTTAAGCATGAATGAGGTGAATCCGAGACCCACCACTTTGTGCATCGAAGTCTTCAGGGTCTTCTACATTCAACTCTTTCCCTTTTTTTATATAGTAATTAGAATCTAGATATGCAGAACCACCATGATTAGTCCTTGTACTTGCGTTTTTTACTAGATGGTCATATTTGAATTTTAGATCATCCATTTCAATGGGAGTGGCTGTATTCTGGTAAGCCATTTTACTGTCAAATTTTGAATTAACCTGTGTTTCATACAAAGCTGTTGATTTTTCCTCTTCCGAGTTTTTTAATTTCAAATTTTTTAGTGGAGTACTGGCTACAGGACTAGTTATTTGATGGTTATTAGGAATTAGTTAATACAATAGCGCTCTAAATATCAAAGTTATCTTACTTAAATATAATAGAGATTTCAATAAATAACATTGTAATTGGTGCTAACATATTATAAGAGACACATAAAATGACATTGGCAGCATAGTTTTTTATGACGGCATTACGTATGACTCCAAACACAAGCACAGAAGCAGCATAAGCAACAAGACAGAAGACTATTAAACCCATCATAACACGAATCTAAGTAAAACATCTCGTTAGACAACTATTAATGCACACAAATATATACCAATAAGGCTCAATTAGCTGAATATTTACTTTAAAAATACCGTTTTTAATGTTTAAATATCGTTCATTCGAAGTATTAAACCTTTTTATATGTGACTTTAATGTTTTAAGTAAGCGTGAGCCACAATAAAGAACTGAAAAAGCTACACTTGCTGTGAGAACGAACCAAACGATATAGTTAACTTGTACAAAAATCTCTGCTGCTTTAATATTAGATCTTGCCATGATTCCAGCACCTACTGCCAAAATAGTGTTGCCAACAAATGATAAAAAAATAATAGATAAACCTATCATATCCACAATAAATGGTGATGGTAACCAGCCGTCTGATATGGCTTTATGGCTCTACATTAATATATATATATACAAATTAATATGTTTTCTTCTATTAAACTCTATTATATCAACAAGAAAAAATTACTTCTACCAAAGTTTGTGCAATGCCAATTAGATATAATGTAAAAGCGGTTAAGCCCCAGTGGAATCCTCCTTCATAGATGTCTATTTCATTTTAAATTGGTTCAAATAATAATAATAAATTTTAGAAGACTAACTTACAAGAACGGAAAGCCATGTTATCAGCGGCAATATCTAGAACGAGGACAATACTGCAAACGCATCGGACTACAAAATCATTATATTAGTATTTGATTCGATCAAAAAAAAAATTGAGACCTACTTGAGTTAAAAATTGTGATGAATAAAAGCATACTATCGATAGGTTTTGGTCTAAGTATCCCTTTTTTGGGATTAGAATCCATGAATTTATATCCTTTAATCACAATCCGGTGATAAGTCAAACTAAGACCTATAAAGGAAATATATGAGTATTATATTTATCACCTCTCTATGTTTTATTTGTGTAAATACATACCTACAATTGTCAATAAAGCGGATAGCGCAATATTTATTATATTAATTATGCGAGCTGGTTCGCTCTCTACACAACCATATATAGAGAGACGAAAGTCACAATGGCAAACATCACCATAGCAGTGTCTCTCAAGAGAGTGGAATGTTTCCATTGTACGTAAGTGAAAAGCTCTATCGATGTAGCGGGTATAATTGACTATGAAAAATAAATATTACTATCAAGACATTATAATATCAATTAAAAAAAAAAAAATCAATATAATGTATGAAAGTGCTGGTGATGGAGAGAATATATTGAGTACCTCTTTAATGATTCCAGATTACTAAGTTAAATCAAATTTAAATATATTTCTGATCTGTTGTTTTATATATTGCTTAGAACAAAAAAAAATATAAAAATAGTGTTATCACTCTTGTAAATAAAAAGTAAATTAAAGAAAGATATGAAAAGTGTTGTTAAAATCTTTTGATAACTGTTATATCGTTTTTCTTTTCTAAAAGGAAATATATATGTATTAATGTATCATCAGATATATCAATTAAACTTTAGCTTTTTGTGGTGATACAAACGCTAAATTCAGGAAAATAACAAAGAAAAAGTATCTTTTAAACGAATACACATGTAACAGGAAGTACCATTAATAGAGAATATTTAGCATTTTAATGGTGATATTACAAACGAAAACCGATGATCATTCTTTTTTTTTTTCTTTAATAATAAAGCTAAAACCCAAATGTACTATACTATAAAAAAGAGCATTTCAAAATGATCAGATCAGTATGAGTTTAAAAAATAGTTTAATTGGTATTAAGCCACTGGACTAACTACCACTTCGCCCTATGTTTTAAAATGGATCAACGTTAGCAATGGTTACTGGTTTTGCCAGCGAAAATTTTTTTTAAAGAACTTGTTCTAAAATGACATTTGTTTGAAATAATATGGATTTAACTTTGAATATGGTATTTAGCTGTGCTACTTTGTCGTGTAATGACTTTCGATCCAGTTTTTTTTTTTTTTGTATAGCTAAACTCACTCCAAAGCGATACTAGAAAGCAGCTGCAAAAGACTAAGAGTAGTCATTGAACTCAATCTCCTACATAATTTTTTAAAAAAAAAATGAGACGACATCATTCGCAATATAGTTATATTGAACCAAGTATCCAGCTTTTTTTAACATGTAAAAAATGAGAAACATGTCCTAACAATACACCTTTTTTATAAATTGATTTAATGTAACAAGACATTATTCGTGACCACTATTAATATAAAGAACCCGAGATCCGGAACGTAGGATTTCTTTTTTTTAGTACGTAGTTGATACCTGAAGAAACTGTACCACCATAATTACGTGTTTAGACTGCATATTTTAATAAATCTTTATACTTAGTATTTCTATTGTCTAATGCGCCATGTCTTGGAAGATTATATTACTGTTGGATTTTGAGTTGTTTTGTGTTTTGTTAAAAAGGAAATGCGTATGCGTAAATCAAAAGTTATTAAAATAGGTTGATTGATAAAGTTACTTACTTGAATAAAAGTAGTGCCTCGATTGAAAGTGTTTTACTTGATCCAAGCATATTCCAACGAACGCATAATACTACTCCGAAAAAAAAGCTCAGGGGTTTTTTCTCAGGCCCAAAAAATTAAAACGCCATTTTCAGACTTTACTAACAAAACCTCGAAGAAGAGGGTGAAAGTCGATGAATTTAAATGCGGTACGGTTTGTATCTTGGCAGATATAGCCAAATGGAAGCAGCTCGACATCTGAAGGGAGCTTGACCTTCCCACTTCCACGGTCAATAACATCGTCAGTAAGTACAGGAAAGAGAAACTTACAAGCGCCAAGTCCAGCTCAGGGCGTCCACCAGTACCTTCCAATAGAGACGGGCGAACTCTTGCTCTTTCAGTTCGAAGAGATCCCACTGATCCAATGGGGAATCATTCTCAAAATCTCGTGTGTACAGGAAGTGTAGTTTCGCTGCCTACAATAATAATAATAATAATAATAATAATAATAATAATAATAATAATAATAATAATAATAAAAAAAACTTCGCAAAAAGGGCTTTTCTTCCTTTAAGGCCGCTCAGAAACCGTTCCTTGGTCTTATGCATAGAAGAAAAAGAAAAAAACTGGGTGATCATGAGAGAGAATTGGACGATGGAGTAGTGAGCGAAGATCATCTGGTCTGATGAGTCACGATTCCCCCTAAAACACAATGATGGAGGCGTAAGTGTTATCAGAAAGAGGGGAAAAAATCTCTTACCCCAACACGTTCTTCCAACGTGGACGTTTGGTAAAGATTCGGTGATGGTTTGGGAATGTTTTTGGGCCGGTGGTTTGAGCCCTTTGGCTACACTTAAAGGCGAGGTAGACCAAGAGAAGTATATCGCCTGTTAGAGCAAGGAATTTCTTCCCTAGCTCACAAAATTAAAAGAGGAGCATGACCATGAGTTTATCTTCCAAGAAGATGGGGCTTCGTGCCATACAGGTGCAAAGGCGAGAGTGTGGAAAAGGGAAGTTGGGATCAAGTCATTTGACTACTGGCCATTGCAAAGCCCTGACTTGAATTCCATTGAGCATATATAGCGCATCCTAGGTCAGTACATAACAAAGCGTAGATCCCAGATCACCACTTTGGACGAGTTGGAGGGTGCTATCCATGAAGAATGGAATAGTATAGACTAGGAGATATGTCGAAACCTTGTAAGTTCACTGCCTGAACGATACAAAGCTGTTAAAAAGGCTAAGAGTGGCTATAAAAAACATGAAATAACTAAATAAGTCCATTTTCATAAAATACATATTGCAAAAATTATTTGTTTAAAGTTTCATGAAGTTTGAGCTATATTTTATTAATCAAGTTGTCTAATTAACGATACTACTTAATTTTGTATTAAAAAATTTGCACAAAAAATGTCTAGATTTTTTTTTTTTGGAACAGTATGGTATTCCTGGTAAAATTTTTAATAGCTATTATAAATTGCACATAGTTGCAGATATACATACAGAGAAAGAGAGGAGGCATCCAGATATTAATGCCATTGTTAAGCGCGTCTATACATCGATCCTAGTTTTGAGCTTATTGGTGCAAACAAGTAAGCATGTATTAATAAATTTTACCCGCAGCCATATTTACCCTAAAAATGCAAGTTTTTAATTTTCTACGCCGTTCATTTCTAACATTGATAGCTTTCAGTTGTCGGCTCAATATAAAAATTAACCGTGATCCGCAATAGAAAACTGAAATAAATACAGTTGTTGTAAGAACTGTCTAAAGGACGTAATTTATCGCTAAAATAGCCTCTGCTGCTCTAATATTAAATTTATCAAATGCTCCAGAAGTCAATGTTAAACACAATTGAAAAATATTGCTACAAATATTAAAGATAACCTTATCTTGCCTACAATAAGTGGAGATCGCATTCCATTATCTGATATAGAGTTATAACTTTACATAAAGAATACCACAGAACTTAAGAGCTAGTACAATATCCTTTGCTGTTTTTATTTTACTCTCCACTCTTGCTACTGTTTTTTTCAAGAAATTGAGAAAAAATTACAAATTAATGAGAAAAATAAATAATAATTGAGAAAAATAAGGAGAATTATTGAGAACAGATAATAATTGTATTTGTATAAGAGAATCCATAGAGTAGAAAACCAAAGCATGTTGTCAATACCATGAAATGGATGGAAACACCAGTAGAATCCAGAGCATAGCATAGAGATCCGCATAGTGGACAAGTAGAGGAGGATATACCAGTTAAAGTCATATACTTGTATACCAGAGCAGAACTAAGAA
>MU622386.1:99075-111509 GCA_025399235.1 Backusella circina FSU 941 | reverse complement strand
TTTTACCATGTATTCTTACTATTTCGTGACTTTCTAGCCTGCTGTCTCTTTATTACAAGAGGCATCTCCTCATCATCACTTGTATAACCATCCTGATATCTCTGCTGCTGTCTCTTTCTAGGTGGAGGATAAAAGCGCTTATGCTTCCTATCATTTTCCTTTATATACTCTTTTAGCTTTGATGATGGATGATTTGTCAATGCCTGGAACCAATTGGTTGGTTTCTTTTTTTTATCGTTTTCATAGAGTGGAGTGGATCGTACTGATAATGGGCGATTGAGGTCTGTTTCGTTTCCACTGTATGGATAGACGTAATGCTCGTTTTCATCAGAGTCTATCCCTTTTTATTTAGTTATTTGTTGTGAATATATGTTATAGCTTTCATTTTACCATCTACATTTGATACAGCGTCTACCAAATTACGGTGAAATACCTCGGCTGGACTTGCATTTGTATGGGTGCTTTTTTTATTATTATTGCTGTTGCTATTATTGCTATTTCGTTTCTTATTACTACTATTGTTGGTGCCAGTACTTCGACTCTATTCATTATATTACAAAGAGATAATTATATAAATATAGATACATTCCCTTTATTTATGTTAATACAAACTCACCTCGCTTATAGCTACTTTACGCTTGTCAGTTAAAGTGGGTGCAGAAGGTGAGGGTGCAAGCAAAAAAGCGGAATCACTCTCGTCTTCAGTTATTTCTCTCATTCGTTCAAAATTAGAATGTAAGAGATCACGACGTAAAGAATCTGTTTGATCTAAAGTCATGTAGATATGGATATAATATTACTAAAGTACAAAATAAGGGTTTCTTTGAATAATAGGAAAGAAGAAAAAGAATAAAAAAACAATTTTTTTATTTTTTTTATTTATATTTATATTTATATATATATATTTTATATTACAAAAAACTGTTTTTATAAAGTGTAACTTGACGAATAGGAAGTTCGGGTATAGGATCCTTTTCATTCTCCAACGTAACGGATACAATGCGTCCAAAAGGACACAACAAATCAGCGGGATCATAATCATCCTCGTCTTTACTACAAGCCGATACTTTACTTTGATACTCCTGACCAATCTGTCTTAATTCATCGATACTCTCTCTGTCCTGTCCCAAAATATCTAATACTCGATCATCAAAGCTTAACTCATTGATGAAATCATTTTCCATCAAGGGTGTTTCAAACAGCGAAATGGCCTGAGCAAACTCCTCTCTCATTGACTTGGTACGGAGTTCCATGTGGCCTGTCGATAGTCCGACATGCTCATCAAAGTGTGGGTACACCATGACATAGCCTCTTAAGTAGATAAGCTCTTCAAAGTAGCGACGCCATGACTGTGTCCACTGACTAGATCGCAGTCCTTGGATGTCGATGGTGCTTTGCATGTCATAACCTCCTCTATCGGCGAGTCGTGCAGTCATGTAGTCATGGAATTCTCGCCAGTGTTCGGGGAAGAAGAGGGCGCCCAGGTGACTGGGCCATTGCATGAGGTAGGTGGAAGAGGTGCTGGTTGTATTGGTGTCATCTTTGTCGAGTTGGAAGAGCTTACGGCCCGAGGCATCCGTTTCGAGTAAGCGAGGGCTGTAGAGACTGATACCAAAGATCTGACCGTTTCTAGTGTTCCCCGAGTATCTATAGTAGAGGAGGCTGTATTTGGCATATGTATAAAAGAAGGGGGAGAGCTCAATGGTGTTGTCGAGAATGATAGCATATTCATTATCTGTTGTGGGATACCATGCTTCCGCAAAGAGAGGTGCACGTTGGGCTGGAACGATGCGGTGACGTAAATTCTTTTTACTATTCTTGGCCTTGAATTGAAAGCTTTCAGCAACGTTTTGCGTCACTCGATCGGTGCTTTGGTCTAGTAATATTGTGAGGTCAATGTCGTCATTGAGTAAATGAGCTCTGTTGAGGGATTGTAGTAGACGGGTGAGGCCATGTGGTTTGTTATTGGTATTGATCATGATTTTAACCTTAATATCATTCCATTCTAATATGAATAATAATAAGAGTGGTGAATAACACTTTTCTCCATTGTAGTACAATATACATAAATAAAATACAAGACTAAACCAATTTTACATCAACTTACTCTGTAATGCATTGAGAGGTAATTCTGCCATCCAAAGTACATGAGGTATATCCTGTGAAGGTAAATCAATGACAGTCACTTGGGATAACAATGATAAACTATTTTCTGCAGTATGAATCACCACCGATGGTTTTGTGACAGCGATATGATTATCCAAGGTGTGCATTAGGGCACTCTGTCGAATTGCGTTTTGCTGTAGATCCAAGTGATAGAGTGCATTATCATCTTGGCAGAAGGAGGTGACTAGCTTATTCAATTGTTCGATTGTAATAGTACTGACAAAGGACTTTGTTTTATCCTTTATATTGCAGTAGAGTGATGCCAATTCAATGACCTGTTGTTCAGAATCTGCAAAGAACAGAATATCGCCTGCTGGTTGCTTGTATTGGATAAGGTCTCGATGGGTTTCAAAATATTGACATGTACTACTCGTGGTTGCTATTCCTGTCTTTTTCTGGACACGGGTATCACCCCAATAGGCTCGTTCAACTGGATCAGTGGGTAGAGCAATGGTACGGATACCTGCTTTCCAGAGTGATTTACTAATGAATAAACCCATAGACCATCCTTCATCATCATCTTGTTGTTGCTGTTGTTGTTGCTGTAATAAAATAGGAATCCAGGTACGATAAATCAACCAATTATCCACCAACATATCCACTTGTTGACTCTTGACTGGCTTATTGGTAATATCCACTGAATGAAATGGAATACAGCCATCTTGCTGATCGAATGCTTGTGTTCCAATCAGGGTGTTTTTATACTCTTCTGTATAGGTCAATTTGAGTATAGTTTCCAGATATCGTTTACCTGGAACAACATTTTGATCCAGCATCCAAATGAATTCACTTGCTGTATTGGTCATCCAGCCCAAATCTTTATTACCACTATTGATCATAACATGTACTCTTCTCTTGTCGAGTGTCTCGATACGCTCCATCACTGTGTGTTTTTCGGCAAGGTCTTTGCAGATGACCCAGATAGATTCTGCTAGTGCGGTTTGTGTTAGGACGGATTTAAGTTGATAGTATATTTGATTGACATCGACGGTTTGGATGATTGCTGTTACAGGAACACGACGAGTGGACTTGAAGGTGAAAATAGAAGAGAGGATAATGGGGTTGGTTAAGCGTCTAAGTTCATCAAATGAGTGTGTTTCTGAGGTTGTCATCAGTTGTTTTGGCTGATGCTGGTTTGGTTTTGGTGCTTCTATATTCATTTTTTGGAAGAGATGAATGACAACATTTACCACTTTTTGTACAATGTATTATTTTTTACCTGTTAATTGAGCCTTTAAAAAGGAGTAATCGGTCCATTCTGCTGTGTCTTTAAAGTGCTTTTTTATTTCAAAGATGTTGTTGTTGATGACATTGACTTGTGTTTTTTGGTTGGGTTGTAAATTGTACAGAAATAGAAAGAGTAAAAGCATAAAGATAAAGCTGAAAAGGCGCAGACTCTTTTTTTGAACTTGTCTTCTTGAACGGGTACCAGCCCTTTCTTCATCATCTAGATTCATTTTCTAGTCTATTTTATTTTTGGTCAAATGAAGAAGAACCCAAAAAAAACAAGCACCACTTAATTAAATTTATTTACTAAACCGAAAAAAAAAAAAACTAGTTCGGTGTTCTAAACAATGTGGTTTCTCTCCTTTCAATGATGTGAACCAATCAATTCGATTGTTTTTAACACAAATATTTGTATGATGTATATTATTAAGCTGCTTAAATGTTTATTACACAAAAAAGTCCATCATTACTGAGATTGAAGTGCTAATTTGGCAGTGAATAAAGCTTTTATAACAGCAAGTGAGAAGTATGACATCAGTTTTATTAGAGTTTAAAGATATACATTTTAGCTTAGTTTATTATCTCTCACGTGAAGACCTCTAATAGTGCTTCTAAGTGTAATGTATGAAAAAATACTCCATCGGATGCTGTTTAAATGTAAGATAACAACGATAATCAGAAAATCTTAGATCCTTCATAATTTGAGGAATAGGTTTTTTATAACTCTCATAAGGTTTTATTTAACCATCTCATATTCAGGAAGAAGACTGGTTTTCAAGTTCTTATCAATATTTGTTGATTTTGACAGGTTTCACAGGAACGACGTTTCTTTTTTATCCCAACATCTCCATAATATATAAACATATGAACTTTACTCTTACATATTAACTTTGGTGAACTGGCCACTTGAACAACTTCTTCCCCTGTAATTATCTCTCATTTAGTTATGTCCATTTGCCCATGGTGACTGGTTCAGCCAAATGGTATGGCTGCTATTTTTACCAGCCTTTTTTTTTTTTGCATGATTTTTTTTTTCATGGTTTCTTTTCATGATGAAAGTGTAGTTAGATATTCCTTCTTTAAACGTGTCAAAAAAAACACGCTGATAAATTCATACTTTTTTTTTGTAGCTTTTTTCTTGCTAAACTATTATATTGTAGGTAGATAATCATGGTTTATTATAAAGTACGATAGAATATGTATTTAAGAGCAAGACATATAATACACGCCTATTCTTTTTCCGTTCCTCTCTTGGCTTTTCATTTCTTATTATCGTTTTAACAAGTACATTTATATGTTATATAAAGAAGTTGGTCACTGATAAAGATTGTTTGGATGTAGCCACTCTTTTTATCTCGTACGTCCTGGTAGTGCTGTGTTATCTCCTAGTGAAGTTGACCCTAGTGACATAACAATAAACACGAATATCAATATCATATGCAATGATATAAATGATTTCAAAACCAACGTCGTACCTGTAAAGAGACTTGGAGACGGGCTATTTTTACCGTTATGATAACGTAATAAAAAAAAAAAAAGTTTAGATCAGAAATAATTATCTGCTAAAATTGCTTTGAATACAACAGTGGTAATAACGATAACAATTAAATGTCACTACAGGTCATAGTGAGATTAAACTAGACCAACATTGATTGGCTAGAAGCTGTAATGCAGAAGGTAGGTCTTTTTATTGAATCAACCGAGTTTAACTAAAATTAAATATACTTTGGTGTTACTTAAACCTTCATTACTTCGTATTTTACCTACTAAAACAACTACACATGTTTAAACTGCTTAAAAAAAACAATAACAACAAGAAACCAAATAAAAAAGAGTTATTTTCAAGTTTAAAAGGTAAGTTTGTTCATGGCAGTTAAACATCTCGATCAACAAGCTCATTGCGTTTGCATTTCAAAGCAACATTAAAACAAGATGAAATTGTACTGACCGACGAAGAGGTTCAAAAGGCACAAGATAATGACCATAAAATATGCTTTACTATTGGAAAGTCGTATTACGCCAAGAAAAACTACACCAAAGCATTACCATGGTTTCAAAAAGCAGCAACCAAAAACCACGGCCAGGCACAGCTTTATATTGGTTGGATGTATTCAGAGGAATTCGGTGTGCCAAAAAACCATCAAATAGCACTGGAATGGCTACAGAAAGCGGCTGAAAATGGAAATGCTAGTGCTTCGTATAATATCGGTCATATGTATGGTGAAGGATTGGGTGTTTCAAAGGATTACAATATAGCAATGAAGTGGTTTTTGAAGGCATATAAACAAGGAAACCATTCAGCTGCGAATAACATTGGTTTTATGTATCGAAATGGATTAGGCGTTCCTAAAAACAGCCATACAGCTGTTGAGTGGTATATAAAGGCAGCTAATCAAGGTGAAAAGATTGCTCTGTATAACTTGGGGCGTATTTACGAAAATGAAGATGAAATAAGGGATATATACAAGGCCATCGAATGGTATAAAAAGGCTTCGGATAAAAATGATCAGAAATCAAAGGAAGCATTAGAACGGCTGAATAAAAAAAACCATTGTCTCAAAGATCAACAAGGAGGTATTGGCAATACATTTCTGTTTCACTTTAAGCACATTTGTACTGAACATTCAATAAAATAGATAGGAATAAGGAAGAATTACCAATTAAACTGAAAGACTATATAAACAATAGTAGAACCCATAGTAACTGCAGAATTGATGATCACAGCAATGAACATAATCAGCCATCCACCTCAACAAGAAGCAGCGAAGAAGCCGTGGACAAGTTAGTTGACGAGAAAGTAAAGGAACTGGAGAATGCATTCCGATTAAAGCTCAAATCAATCGAGCAAGAGAAAGAGGAGATGAAGATAGGAGACGATGAGTTGCAGCAAAAGCTAAATATCACAGAACAAGAAAAGAGATTAAAGAATGAAGAAATTAAACAACTCAAGGAACAATTGAAAATATTAAATGAACAGCTGTATGACAATTCCAGTAATGCTTTTTGCTATGATTCATCTGATGATGATAGCGATAAAGAGAATGATATTAACTATGATTCAGAAGAAAGTAAGGGTGGGGAGAGGATATCAAAATAGTTTTCACTGTATTATTTTTAATACTAATATAATAAAGATGTATCCAAGGAAGATTTTTCTATAAAAAGCCAATGTTACTTAAGGCTATGCCCTTATTAAGTTTAGTTATATATATAAAAAAAACTCAAATGCTAAAACTTTTTAAAAGAAAAGATACAAATGTGTAAGAGCTATTTGTAACCATTAAAGGTAAACTTCATTCTTGAAGAGTAGATATGGAAAACAACATTCTCATTGAGTTTACAATTCAAAGTAGCCTTAAAACAAGATGGTATCACGTCAACTACGAACGACATTGAAAAAAAATCAGAGAAAATGATTCAGAAACGCTGTACAGCATTGCCGAGTTTTTCTTTAAAAAGAGTACATTTTTTTAAAAAAAAAAAAAAAAGCAGTCTAATGGTACAGTAAAGCAGTAGCAAGATCTCGCTCAGAAGCACAGTATAAGTTTAGCCATCTCTATGAATATGGAATAGGCATACCAAGAAGAGAGCTTGGATTGGCCTTAAAATCATACAAAGAAGCAGCTGTTAATGGGCATATCGATGCTTGTATTATCATTAGTCTTTTTTATAAAGAGGCTAAAGGTATTCTAAGAGACTATAAGAAACCTATGGAATGTTTTCTTAAGGCAGCCCATCAGGAAAATGTTTATAATCTGTTTGAGCTGGCACGTACACATTAAAACGGTTTTTTTTTTGTACAAGATTTACATAAAGTCGTTTACTGGTATCAAAGGTCAGCAAACCGTGGTTATTATCATTTAAAGAAAGCAGTAAAAAGGCTAAATTAGCGAGGATACTATGCTAAAGAGAATGAAAGGTGCAAAAATCATTCGAGTATAGCATCCTATCATAATTCTAACTATATAAGCTGAAGAAAAAGATGAACAGAGAGAAATATCTATTATAGTTGATGAAGGAATACGCGATCAAGCAATCAATAGAAGCAATAATGGACAGTGTATGTCCTCTCCTAAAGATCAAGACAAGAAAATATATAAAAATAGCTACTTACAAGATCAAATACAAAATGAAAAGAAGATGAAAGTCAAGAGTGATTCCTAACAAGATCAACTCAATGTTATCAAACAAGAAACAATAGAGAAAGACAAAAACATAAAGCAACTTGACAGATTGGAAAGATACAAGATAGCGTTAAAATATGACCCTAGTAACGATATTTACTATGATTTATTTAATGATGGTGAATATGGTATAAACCTTGATTCGGAACCTATTATTAACAATCATGATCATTAAAATGACCTTAATTATGACTATGAAAATGAATATCATAAAAGCAGATAAATATTTTGATTAAAAATTATAATTAAATAAAAAACAGAAAACCGCGATATTAGCATTAATAATAAACTACCATTGAAAATGATTTTGCAAAATATTAGAGATAATAGCATATTATCATATATTTCCAACTTCAAGTTATCAAATGAGGTACAATAGTCATTTTCGTTGACTCAATCATGCCTAACTATATAAATAAAGAGAATTCCAATATTTTTTTAGTATCACAAAAGCTAATCATTTAACTTCTTTTCAACTTTCTCATAATAAATCCAGTTAGATATTTGGACTATTTATGAGGGACAATATTCTGAGTGATTTAAGAGTTAATATTGAGTTAAAGATGTAGATTCATGCAAAGTAATTTTCGAGTGAAACGACGACTTTTAAGACTATTAATTTTAGCTTTGTCCATGATGTATATTAACTCAAAAGTAGCTGGCTATTTACCTGAAAATAGTAGGTTACTCGATCTAATTCGAGTTCAAATAAGTTTAATGTAAACAACTCTTTTTTTTTTTATAAGTATGAGCGGTAAAGAGGAATAATCGGCGCTTTTGCGAAAATTAATGGCTTAATCTCGATTCAATCGCTAATGATCATTATTTGTTGATCCTTTTTCCTTTTTTGAATCCGTTTTAATCATTCTCAAGAATATACTTAAAAAAGAAAATATGGAGCGTTGGTTCCGTCTTTGCGCAATGAGAACTTTTAAATAGGACAGATAACTTCCCATCTTAAATTGATGATATCAATTTTTCA
This sequence comes from Backusella circina FSU 941, assembly GCA_025399235.1. Classification (NCBI taxonomy): domain Eukaryota; kingdom Fungi; phylum Mucoromycota; class Mucoromycetes; order Mucorales; family Backusellaceae; genus Backusella; species Backusella circina. Next base: position 102,950 of record MU622386.1, on the reverse strand, counting down.
TGTTTGAAATATAGTTAAAATCAAAAGTTTCTTTTTACCTATACCAAAACGTAATAACCCATGACTCTGTGAGATGTATTTTGTGATTCAATAATATAAAACCATTTTTGGCTAAATGGGGGGGTTTCTGTCTCACTACAAATAATAAACTATATAACATGGTATTTCTCTCTATCTCTTAACCTAATCCATAACAGCAATAAGAGAATGATGTTCAAAAGACGGATATAGATTATGTTAATAACTACATACGTGCTTTTTAAATATTTTGCACATGGATTTTCTCTTTTTAATGGCCTGCCGAATCCAACTATATATTTTTTTCGGTAGAACAAACAGTTGAAATTATGCCTGCAGCTCGAACCAGGCAATATGCATAGTTCATTTTAAGAAAAGGGATTGTTTTAATATCGCTTTCATTCAGATTGTATTGTTAATATTAATATTATTGTGAGTTAATGTTACCATTCATTCTGTTACATATAGCTTCATCGTTAAATCAAGTTATAAAATGACAGTCTTTACTTTCCTTTCTTCCGATTTTTAATTTAACATATTCAAAAATAAGCTTTTCCATATTATTCTAACCATTTTCTTTTTTAAACTTTATTAATAACACACCCAGTTTTGACTGTGTAGGTTTCTCACCAACTTGATCATTTGTACTTTCGTAACATATCGTAAATATACTACTATAGCCTCATATTGGGATGCTCAACTGACTTTTTCTTTTTTTGGTATTTCAGTGTGTCATTACAGAATGCTTAGCATATAAAGTTACGGTATGTCTTTTAAACTTTGCACTTTCCCCTTTTTATTTTCTTTTTCGACACATCTTCTTCCCGTTTCTTCTTTTTTTCACATTCTTTGTACAGTTTTCCAAAATCTAAAAACCAAGGTAAACAGGGTACATATGAGGTGATAACCAAGGTTCAATAATAAAAATGACTAAAAGTGTAACGGGATGTTGTTTCCATTTCTCAAGAAAATCATTCTAAAATATCTGCATGTCATACGTCTCTACAAAATAAATATACGCTAACTTTATAATGGAAAGAGAAACTTGCTGTATCTGCTTACCATAAAACGACGATCATTCTATTTTAATAACTAACTATTTGTAGATAACTTCTTTTCAGACACAATAAAGTAAAAAATCATGAGCTATTATTGGATGATGTTGTATGAAAGCGAGACAAATATGGTGGACCTAATACCTGGGTCTGCATGTGATACAAAACCAATGAGTGTGGTTATCATGACACAGGTTTTGATGCTGATTAAAATGGTAGTCTTAAATATTAAAATGCTTTTGTTCAAACGTAAACAAATAAATCAAATCTTGGCAATGGATTGTCTTTTTCTAGTTAACTATTTTTAGAAAGCAAAAGAGACATTTGGTAAAGATAAAGGTATCAAATGCCTGAAGTTAAACTATAATAATAAAATATGATGCAAGTATTATGCTGTCAAAATCAAGATTTTAAAAAAACTCTACGATCATCTAAAACATGTATTGTTGTTGGTGTGCTTTTAATAAGATTGATTAAGAAACTTCGATCTTTTTTAATTTGTACATATTTACTTTTTAAATGAAGCAAGAATAATGTCTTGATCTCCACCCATAGCTAAAAAAAGATGATTCCCAAAACCGATATTCAAAAAGGCAAATTGATATTTTAGAATCAAATCTAGCGCAGTTCAAACTCATTTTTATTGAAAAAGATGAGAAACAAAAAGAAGAAAAGAGGATTAGAATATTTATTTTTCTCTAAAATAACGGGGGATTTATATATATTGAGATATGCTATAAAGAAGAAAGGAGTGATGTATATACAAAGATGATGGAATAAAACAAAAAAAGAAATACAAAAATATGATATAATTATAACAGATGTCTTTTTTTTTTCAATCTCGACTTCTGCTGCGTTTATGAAAACGAGCACTAATTTTAGAAATGAACTTGGATCCCTTTTTGGATGAAGTAGATGGGTTTGTATCATTCCGCTGCTTATTAGTGGTATTACTTTCTTGAGATTGAATAGAAGCAGAGGAAGAGTCGGATCTAACATGTTCCAAAGATGGACGAACAGATGAGGATGGAGAGGAAAAGACAGTGTTAGAGGATGAGGTGGGTGAAGGGAATGGCGTAACAGCGGATTGGATGGTATTGTTGTTATTGACCAATGTCTGTGTAGCTCTTTGGTGATTGTCCAACATGATTGTTGTCACTATTGGTTTCGGATCACCATGGACAGGTGTATGACCCAATTTAACTCGGGTCTTCTGCCACCAGAGAGGAGGACAAGTTGTTCCCCTACGCTCGTCATGGACAGATGGTCTATGACGAATATTGATGTCTGGTAAGCTTTTACGCCGTAGTGACTTTGTTGGAAGAGTTTCATTGTATGACTCGATTTTGTGGTTATCAGCAAATTTAACAGAATGTATGGATTGCTGTTGCTCAACAGGTGAAGCAGGAGCAGATAGTGATCGGGTCGGGGCAGAGTTTGCTCGTCGTCGTTTTTTATCCTCTAAATCCTGTTGTTCTTCCAAGGCATCTAAAGAGTGTTTAAATATATAGTAGAGAACTGAACAAAGCCAGTAAATCTCGGATTGAACCAAGGCGAATGGTATGAGCACGTAGTTTGTTATATGTTTTTTTGAGTTTAACGAATGTGGCGAATCTGACGAATCCATTTTTTTTTATATTTTTAGTTTTTTATATGAAAAAAACAAAATTTATATTAAAAAGAAAAAATAATGGTTGCTAGATAGAATAATAATATTTTTCATAAAGAAAGTGAAGTATGAAAAAAGAGAGTAAAAAGAAGAAAGTAGAAAAAAGAAACGCTTGATTTATATAAATGTTTGCTCAAACTCCGGTTGGAATGGGGGGAGTGAAGCTAAATTGAGTATAAAAAAAGTCATGTAAAAATAAATCATTGTTTCAAATCCAAAGAAGACATTTAATCCAACAAAAACAAAAACAAAATCGACAACATTGTGCGATTAGTCCAAAACGATAATATTCAATCACATGCAATTGTTATTTCTCTCGGCAAACATGCCGCCGATTATCACGAGGCGTCTTCCTTCTTTTTCTCTCCTTTAAAATATGATTTTGACAAAAGAAAAAAAAATCGTTAGAGAATAAAACCGGTCAATAGGTACATGCTTGTTTTCTAGTATTTCTCCAAAGCATTTCAAACAACTAAGTTTTCAATTATTAATATTGTGCTCGGGATGAATTAACCCTATTTCTAGATTTTATTATTTTATCATTATAAATTTTTGTTGTCGAGCCGAACAGCATTAGAAAGATCCTCCGATACATGTTTATATGTAAGATTGGCTTAATAATAAACTATCGACAGCCTATCAGCTAATGATATATTGCTTTTCAAAGGATAAGAAGAAGGAAATGGAAACGTCCATTTCGGCCCTACTATTGAAGCCAAAGTTATCGCATTAGTTCAAGCCGTCCACTGGCTTTCCATTAATTTGGTGCTGGTTTCAAAATCGGTGCATTATGCTACTACCATACAATATAACTCAATAAATATTGAGAACAGCCCTAGAAATGTTAACATAAAGGAAATCTAATTCTTCAGATTGTTCAAACATTACGATCATATAAACGATTATGAGGTCCGTGCAATAAGATTAAGTTTACTAATCGACTATAATATCGTGTTTAATGTTAAAAAAAATACTTTTAATAACAAATAATAAGATTTTAAATCCTGAACTCAAATTAGGATATTATAGTCGATTAGTAAAGCTTTTTCAAACCATTTCCAAATTACTTGCCTCCCAAAAACTGCACTCAATTTTTTTTAGAAAATTTGCAAAGTTTGATGTAATATTTTGTA
>MU622386.1:50787-71445 GCA_025399235.1 Backusella circina FSU 941 | reverse complement strand
AAATCCCTATTTGTCAAATCTTAAGAAAATGTTAAGCGAAGTGGCAAACAGGATTTTAATATATTATATCGTGTTACTCTCTTTTACATTTAATATATGGAATGATTAAATTAATTAGTATAATAGAGCTTAGATCATGGTTTCTTAAGAAAAGTAGAAAATCCTTGGTTATCTTATTATTCCACATTTACATGAAAGACATATTAATGAGTTGATTATATAGTACTTTAGTACTTTTGTACTTTTAAGGATAACGGATGAATATTTTTCTTAATGAAATACCAGATAAACGATCAATTCAATTTTATTGTCTTTCTGTGTTTGTCCCTGTATCGCAGTGAATAAAGAATATTCTAATGAAGCTTTTAGAAAAATTAAAATGTCTCAAGTAACAACATTACTCCGCAAATTTATAGACTAAACTCTTTTTATCTTTGCTAGATAATGAGCAGTAAGCACATATCGAAGAAAAAAAGCTTATTTAGAAAACAGGATATCTACGTGTACGGATAATACCGATTGACTTCCAACTCATCGATTTATAGATGTAAAGTCAATCGGTATTATCCGTACACGTAGATATCAGTTATAAGATAGTACTTACATTTAAAATGTTCGTAAAACGGATCATTATTTAAAAGTGTATACTAATGTACAAAACAATGCAAAGTAATTAATCACCTTTTATATTATATATTCGTGGTATTATACATCAGGATTTCTCTAATTATAATTTCTTATTGTTATAATCTTATCTTAACAATTTGTATGATGACGTTTTTGTGTTTCAAAAACTTGCCTGGTGTTTTTTTTAAAAGAAAAAATAGAGAGAGAGTGAATAAAGAGGGGTAAAGCCGCTATGATATTTTATTTATTGAATTTCTCCATCAAAACTTTGCCAACATAAACTTTATCTGTTGAATATTTATGTTATCTTTTTAGATGTGAATGTTACCAAAGTGATCATCCACTCGAATTAATTTTTTGAATTCAATGATTAGTGAACAATCTTAGACTTCTTACTGTTATTTTTTTTTTTTCCAATGTTGTGATTCAAATTCAGAGAAATGTGTTATGGGACGTCACGATATAGTTTGAATGGTCCGATTATTGAGAGTTAACTAATAAAAGTATAAAAAGTTGTTTGAAGAGGTTTTAGTTTCAATTGGCTACAAGTTTCAATGCTCAGAAATTTGTATGTATGTATTGAGTTCGGCCCAACCATATTATTTTACTCACGTTGTTTATAAAATTATAACTAGAATGCTAGTAGTCGCAGATATATTGAAAGCATTACAAAAAATATAATCATATGTAGAAATTACTTAGCACAAAGAACAAAAAAACATCTAGAACATATTCTTTGTGTCGATTCTGACGTTCAAATAGCCAATGCCAAGAGCACCACACCTTGATCTCTTTTAAAGGTGGTAACCGAATGTAAAACAAAAAAAAAAAAGAAAACAGCTAAGCACGGAGTGGATCCACGTTTGTAAAAATGGGGTTTCCAACACCGATGTAAATTAAAATTTTCTTTAATATAAATACCACAACCTGCTACAGTTTTTTTTTCTATCTCATCATTAGCATCATCTCATTTCTATCACTCTAACGCTGGACGTTTAACTAAAAAAAAAACCATCTCTTTCTTATTATCAATCATGGCTCGTATTCTTTCTTTGTTCACCATCGTCGCTCTTGCCGCTGTCTCTGCCGCACCTGTCGCCAAACTCCCCTCCGCTGAAAATGCTCAAGTCGAGAAGCGTAGCGACACCTATTCAGGCACTGCAACCTATTTCATCCCTGAAGATCAAGGTGGAAGCACTGGAGCCTGTGGTCCTTCAGAAGATGTAAACTCCAACATTGTTGCCATTAATGCCCCTCAGTACGGAAGTATGTCAGATGTCAGCGATTGGTGTGGTCAGGAAATCGAGATCACCGGTCCTGCTGGTTCCACCACTGCAGTTGTCAATGATGCCTGTCCTGAATGTGGTTATGGATCTCTTGATCTTACTCCTGCTGTGTACGAACAAGTTGTTGGTGATTTTGATGCTGGAGAAGCTGACATTACTTGGACTGTCGTTTAAATTCCCCTTATTTTTTCAGGAAAAAAATATACACCCACAAACAAAACACGTTCATAGTTTTTTTTATTCTTTATAAACTTGCATAATAAAATCATTAAGACTAAAGTTTGATACTTTGGTTAATTCATGCTCCATAATTATTATTATTTGTAATGTACTTTTTGATGACACGCTTCTATGCCTCTTAAGAATATCTAGACCTTAGTTCAAACATAGTTGATTTTATATTTCCTGTATTTTGAGTCATATCTCTCTTTCTCTTGTTCTCTTTTGTTTTTGTCATTATTTTTAATAGTATTATTAGTACAGCAATTGTATCGCTTCTCGTCAACGCCATTTTGGTATTAATAGCGCTTGTGGTTGGCTTAGTATTGTATATTAAGTAAAATAACTATAGTCTTGAATTTCAGTTTTCATATTGATCCGATATTATTGGGAGCGACTCTGTTTTGTAGTCGGCGCTCAATTTAAAAAAAGCTTATTTTGACAGGTAATGGTGATGTACGTATAAAAGTTGTCTTGCATTGGCAGATAGTGAGACCAACTCAAAATCACAGAATGTGGTATTAGAGGTGTATTTAAAAAAGTTTCAGATATTTTCTGTTTTTCACTTCTCAATAAAAATATATGTAACCCGCGTACAACCAAACAAATTATACTGTAATGAGCGCAAGAATCTATATGATCTACTTGGACTAATTTCATAAAAAAATACCTATTTACGCTCAAGAAAATCAAGGTAATCAAAAACAAAATATCTGAAACTTTTTGAATATAACTCTAACAATTTCGTGTCATATTTTTTCAAATATGCCTCTGGAAATCACTTGTGTTTACTCTGAGGTTTTCAAGGTTTTTATTATATGTCAAACTTATTTGATGTAGCATATAAATTTATCTTAAACGTATTTTTTGTATTCATATTTAGAGGTATTTTCATTACGGGATATTTTTAAAGTTTTCTACCTGCTTATATTCACACTCATATACTTCATTCATTTACTTACATTTAAAAATACTAAGCGTTCACTTAAATATATATACTTCTCCTATTCGTTTACATTCATACTCATTAATCTTATTCATTTAGTCATATATATTACATAGTTATGTACACTAAAGCATTTTTTTTTTTAAAAATAAACAAAGTTTAACATTTATACCTATTTATTCGAAATGTAAAATATATGATTCAATAGCAAACAGATATATCAGGCGCAATTTAATGAACAAATATATCGGTGCTAATGTGCCCTTATTAAATGTTAAACCTCAACGTATTTCGTTTTTATATTTTCTTGTTTCAACGTGCTTTTCTTTATCTTTTTTTGCTTGACTATATCCCATTTGGTTATTATATATTGAAATGTCTGAACATTCTAGAAGAAAAGGAAATGCGAGGAATACTGGGCCTATATCAGCCGAAGAGTATAATGATCCTGACTGACATTACCCTGATGAATACTCATATGAATATCGGCCAGAGGATTATGAAGGTGAATCTTCAACTAGTGCAGCTCGTAAACATGTACCTTAAAGCCTGAAAAGGCAGATATCTGCAACTTCTGTAGTAATTATTGAAGTTATGACTGAAAGCAAAAAAGTAAAAGCCTCGATACAAGATGAAGAGGAAGCAGAAGAAGACGAGGACAAAAATGAGAATATCCGTGATGAGTTGGAAGACGAAAGAAAAGGATATAGTTACTTTGAAATATCTGGTGAAGAAAAACTTGAGGGTAGAGAAGAAATAAGAGACATCAATGCAAACCGTCTGCCAATTGATTTTCACACAGATCGTCCGTTTAAATTGTCTACCTTGGCTTTTATTGGCTTTTATGCTGCTGATGAAGTTAACATTTCCAAATACAACTATACGGGTTTTGGTTTAAGATGTACATATTTTCCGTTTCTGTACGACTTATTGACTGATAGCGGCGTCAAAACGCCAAAATATAGTAAGTGTTTAATGAATTATGTTATTCTATGATATTGATTTATATTTTATAAGCTTCTGCATGTGTCATTGAGACTAAAGGCTGGCGTTCGCGCTCTTGTCAGATGGTCCTTTATTTCCAAAAAGCATGGAAGTGATAGAGCCTAATTAGAGCCATCGTAAAGCAAAATTATTGGCACCGATATTAGTCTTGCCAACACATTCATAACTATTCTTACTTTGAAAGAATTTGTTGTCCTTTTGCTGAGTTGGAACTCCAGGGACGAGAGTATATCCTGGGACTACCGTAGAAAAACTAGCGAGGAAGCGTATATGAAATATCAAAGATTAATCCTGAGTTCAAGATGTAGGGGTACTCTAGAAATCCAGGCTAATTTCATGAACGAAAACAGCTTTAGAGACATAACCATCAGATCGGCACATGAAGAAAAAGAACACATCTTGAACATCCCAAACAATGTACCAAACAATACTATATTATTGCTGATTCTTAATTCACGGGATAAAAATAATATTATTAAACATTCTAAATTATAGTTCCTAAAGGAATTCCTCCAGTCTAAAGACCAAATCATTCAAGAACGCTTCGGACCTCCTTGTCGCAAAAGTTTCCTGGAGTACCTTGGTCCCGCCTATCCAGACAAAATATTAGCCTGCGTTATTGGACAGTAAGTATTTCCATTTACACTTTTTTTCTTTATTCTCAAACATTTTTTCATATACTATCTGAATTTAACGATGTATCCGTCATTTGAAAACCAAAATATACCTTTTCCAAGACTTATGCGACACCCACAGACTACTTACTATCCTAATTAAGTAATTTTTTTTTTTTTTTTTTAATCCAAAGGTCACCAAACGTTTCATTATTATTATTTTTTTCTCCGGTAAAAAAAAAAAAATGACTACACTCGAAGGAACACCCAAACTCTTCTCTCCTCTTCCTACCAACTTTGGTGTGAAGGACACCAAACCAGCAGGCTCACCTTTCAACCCGGGAAAAAGATGGGTTGAATTTATGAAACAAATAATAACGTTTTAAAAAGAAATAAAGTGCTGTGTACCGGAAAAGAGGGAGAAAAGGAGAAGTAAATAACATAGCTTCGACCCACAATTCTCTTTTGCAACTGATATACAATATAGAATACGATTATTTATTTATAAGCCCCATTCAATGTCAAATACACTTGTGTTTTTCTAATTGTCCCAAAATCTATTCTTTATTTCACTGCTTATCATATTTTATCACGATCTTCATCAAACACAATGGCTTGATATAAATCGCATGTATAAAACTGTTTACCAATGGATTCGCTCTTTGGTATTCCTTATTTAATTCATCAAGATAAGCTTTTTGCTTACTTTATTGCCTTAAATATCACTTCATAACAATTGAGTTCCATTGGCTTATGACAATAAACATTTTATTCCACTTGAACGAGCAGCATCTTGCTAAAAACATCAGAAAATAATCTTTACTGTGATTTACTACCAAATCAATGAATATGACTGACAACATCTGTATATTCTAAATCCATAGTAGTGATGTTGTTGTCAATAGAAAGTGGCATGAACCTTTTTATTTCAAAAAAGGCAATAGTGACTCTTTTTTTATGAAAAAAAAATTGACAGGCTCATTTTCTTACAGTGCTTTTTTTTTTTTTTTTTAGTTCGCTATAATAACACTTTTCCAAGCAAAAAAGAATGGTAGAGAGACCTGATAGTCGCACTGATAACACTCAACTTAGAGCCTTTTCCGCTTCACAAAATATTTTAAATAGAGCAGACGGTTCCGCCAAGTTTGAGTTTGGTAAATATGAATATATATAAAAAGATAACCCTATTTATTCCTTATTGTTAGGTGCAACCTCTGTCATTACCTCTGTTAATGGACCCATTGACGTAAGTCTTCGCGACGAAAAATTAGACGAAGCCACCATTGAAGTTGTAGTCAGACCACCAAAAGGTGTCTCCACCACCAAAGAAAAGCTTATGGAAAACACGTTACGCACTGCATTTGCACCTATTATCTTGGCTGGCATGATGCCACGTACATTGATCCAAATTGTTGTTCAAATCTTGAAGGATGATGGCTCAGTATTGGCTGCTGCTGCCAATTCAATCGCATTGGCCTTGTTGGATGCAGGTGTGCCAATGAGACAGATGGTCGGCTCTGTCACGTGTATGATTGATGAAAAGACAATGGATTTAATACTGGATCCTACCACTATTGAATTGGAGGTAAAGGAGACAATAAGAAATGAAAGAGAGTACAGGTTAACATGGCTATCCAATATTTAGAATGCCAAATCAGTTCATACATTTGCCTTTGATAATGGTAAAACATCTAAAAATGCTTTATTATCAGATTCAGAAGGTGTATTTAGTGAGGAAGAGGTAAAGCCATCATTGGAATAGGACAAATAAAACAATAATACTCAGATTTCTTCTTTTATATAGTATTTCTCAAGCTGTGACCTTTGTTATGAAGCTGTTCATAAAGTACATGGTTTCTTAAGAACAGCAGTAGAATCTAAAAAAGAGAAAGAAATGAATTGAAGCATAAATGCAATGCACTTAGTAAATATATTAATGATGAATAAAGCCTGTATATCGATACCTGTAATTTAGCTATAATATAGAGTTTGTGTGTGTGACTTTTTTTGGTGTGCATTTTGATTTTTTAATATTTTTTTCTGTTTTCTATTCCTCTTTTAAGCGCTTTACTCTTCTTTGAACATGGCAACTGAACGATCAACTTGGAACAAGCATTTATCAGACTTTTTCAAAAACATTGGACTTGTAGAAACAAGTGAATGCCTTGATTCAGAAATAATATTACTTTCTCAAAAGAATGTGGATAAACTTCCAAAACAACTAGAAACACTCGTAGAACATCTGCTTGAATCACTTGAATGTCATGTTACTGCAAAGGAACGTATTCTATTCAATCCAAATCAAGACACCTCGGGATTGCTGGTTAAAAAACGTAAAAGGAGTCCTGAAACACAAGAGGAAAAGCAAGAGGAAAAACAAGAGGAGATTAAGGAGCGTGTTAAAAAACTCGATGGAGAACAAGTTCAAATTAGAGCAACCAATGACGAAGTAGAACAGCGTGTACAAACATTTATACAAGCCAAACAAAATGAACTAGATGAAAGCAATCGAACAGAATTCCTAAGTCGGCATGATCCCAATGCTGACGATATTACCTGTGCAAGAACAGACGCGCGTGAAATAAACCGCAACATTCAAATGAAGTTTGATATTGTAAATAACGAAGATAGCTCCCTAGCAAGATCCCTTTTACCTTCTCGCTTAAATGAAACAAACACAAGCACTACAATTCAAGGTGGTGCGGATATGACTGAAAGAGTCAATAATATTCAAGACCATCTTCATGTCAAATTCGATGTGACTGCAAAACCGTCATTTTCAATGTTTGAAAGAATCAAAATATTAGAAAATACATTGATAGAAATGGAGCGACAATACCCCACTTGGGCAGCTGTTCACTTTAATCAGCCCAATCGCTCTTTTCCTCCTCCTCCACCTGTTCATTATATTACAAGACCGTCAACAGAGTCAAATTCAGATAGTAATAATAGCTATATATCGACTCAGATTACAACAACGGCACCTCAACATCAACCATCAAGTAAACAGACAGGGAAGGCAGCGTCTTCATTGACTCGTGCAGTGATTGAGCAGATGAATAGACAGGTAGAGGTGTCAAGGCAGACTGTGGAGTCATCAATATCAGAAAAGTGAAAGATTAGACCTTATCCTTCAATTATATACATGAAACATTATATCCTAAAGAGTGACCCTATCATTTACTTTAAAATAGTACAGTAATAATAATAAGTACATCAAGTGGTAAATCGAACACTTGGTGAGTTAATAAAGGATGGTCCTCAAATCCAGACCGCACTCCAAAACAAAAATGATGTGACTGCAATATACATATATAGTAATTCAGTTCTTTTGCCCGGACCGGACAAATGAGAGATACCCAGAAACGGATGGAGCACAGAACCAGCCTATCAATAGACTGAAGGAGGCGACAATCTAGGAAACCTCCCTTTTTTACTCATCATGGTACGGTAGAAATACATGATAAAAGTGAGAGATAGAAAGAGAGAGAAATGAAGGATGGATATAGATGGAGATGAATCAAGGAGTGATGGATGGACAGATAAAAGAATGGTGTTGATGGATGAAAGTTCATTATAAGAAAAAAAAGGGTGAACGACAAAAAGCGTTGCCTGTATGTATTTACAACCTTAGCAATAGAGATACAGTATGATATGATACATGTCTTTGCTCTCTCTCTCTCTCTCTCTCTCTCTCTTCTCTCTCGCTTTTATAAAATAATGCGAAACAGTATTTATTTACCTTTTTTTGTTTGCCTGTTAACTTAGGCCGACCAAGCTACTCAGAGAAAGAGAACTTTCCGTAAGTTTACCTACCGTGGTATTGATCTTGAACAACTCTTGGACTTGTCCTCCGAGCAGGTAATATAAAAAAAAAACAATTTTTTTTTGTGATGACCCAAAAAAAAGACTTACGCGTTAATGTATATTTTAGTTCATGGGCATGGTTCACTGCCGTGCTCGCAGAAGATTCCAACGTGGTCTTAAGCGCAAGCCCATGGGTCTCATCAAGAAGCTCCGTGCTGCCAAGAAGTCTGCCCCCGCTGGCGAGAAGCCCGAGACCGTCAAGACCCATCTCCGTAACATGATCATCGTCCCTGAGATGATTGGTTCCGTTGTTGGTGTCTACAACGGTAAGGTTTTCAACCAAGTTGAAATCAAGCCTGAAATGACTGGTCACTACCTTGGTGAGTTCTCCATCTCCTACAAGCCTGTCAGACACGGTCGTCCCGGTATTGGTGCCACCTCTTCCTCCAAGTTTGTTCCCCTCAAGTAAATTTATTATTTACGTGGAACTCTACTTGTAATGATTTTGTTTATTGTCTTTTTATAACAAAATCAAACTGTTTAACATCATTACTATAAAAAAAAATATGGTATATAACAATCTGGTTTTTTGATTTGATTTGAGATCATTACAAGTTTTGCGTGATATTGAGTGTTCATCTTTTTGTAAGTTTATGCAACCACTTTTTGTTAGTGTGATGCTCACTAATAATGTGGTGCAAATAAGGTATTACTAGGCACAATCTATCGATGATGGTTGGTCTGGTTCGAAATGTCAAGTTTTACTAAGTTTATAATGAAACAGGTCGTTGTGCCCAAGAATAGTAGAATTGATAGTATAAAAAGACCATTAATGCGTGTTTGGATATAATGATAATTAAGAATAATAAAGTTTGATAAATTTTGATAAAATACTATGTTGCTTCAGAAGATAAGCAATGATATGTAGAATGATTATAATTGTTGAGCAGTTTAATCTTTATATAGAAGCTTGAGATTATAACCTTTACCCTGCCAAGGACATGAAATGTAATATCTCCAAAGGGTTTACTTCATACAAAATCAAAACTACATCTATTTTATGATATAAAGAACAAGTGCTTATTTAACAAAAATGATGGCATTCATAGAGCTAGCATTGACTAACAAACCTTAACTTTGTATCTTTAATTAAGTGGAAATGTCTTTATTATCATTATTTTCGACTGTATGCTATGATGTAGTCTTAGTCTAATAGTTAGCTCCCATGTCTTTATTTAAAGAACCAGTTCATCTGCTATTTTGTGTAGTCTTGTTGCATATTAACCTTGCAAACTTGTGTCAAATCGTTTTTTGAGGCTTGCAATTGTACTTGTACTTGTACTTTTTAATGAATGCGCAGGTTTTAATTAATGAGTGTAAAACGATGATATTGTTTTTCCTAAACACATTGAACATTGACCTATATTGGTTCATTTCTATGCATTTTTTACCTTCTTTGTTTAATCTAATGATGGTATGAAAGTGTAAATGGTTGAAAAAAAGGCAACCCTTATTAAAATGACAATTGAAAATACTATTAATGTTAAACAATCATAAGAGTTGAGCTCATTGACTGCGCCTGGTAACTAGAGTCCTGCGCCCATGGTTACAATTCCTCATTTTGTGCCCACGAGTCGTACTTGATTTGCATATTATACCTACAGTTAATCTGGGATATTGGAGTACTCTAATGGTATAATCTGGAAATCGGAATATTTTTAATTATAAAATTACGCTTTATAGAATAGAATCCAGCACCATCTGCCAAACTAAACTTTCTTTTTTATCCAATAACATAAACCAAAAACAATTTCTTGTAGATCACTTTATTGATTCAGCCAATACATATCACTCTTTATTATTGATATTATCTGCGCTTTTATTCTTCTTCTTTACACAAAACAATAAAAAAATACGTCTGATAAAAATAGAACGGTTCTCTTTTTATATAATACATTATGCGATATATTGGATATATTAGAATTTAAATAGAATACTAGCCAAATCTATCGGTTTGAGGCTCTTGTGATAAAGCAATTTATGCATACAATCATAAGTAAATTGAAATATATCCAACATATGAATGATTTTTTAAAATATCTTATTCTGCCTCTTTCTAGAATTCCTTTATTTAAGTAGTTTATTTTTAGGTAAAATTCTACTTTAAAGTAAACTATGTTTCTAACTATAGTGTTATTTGCCAGAAAAAACTCATGGCTTTACTTTAATATATCCAAATGCTAAAAAAAAAAAAAAACCCCCCTATACAGCAATCAACATACTACGATACAGTATTTAAATGATAATATACATTATATGTGTGACTTGGAACTGGTGAAGGAGGGCCTCATGTTACACAAATTAGGTCTGTTTTGTATTCAAACTTTTCAGTCTGTCAAATCCCAATCGGTAGCTCTCGGCACTTTTGTATATATCATTTCATGAATCTGCTATAATAGATTTTTTCAAATAAATATAAACTAGATAATACCAGTAGTACTGGATTGCTAAAAAGAAAAAAACGAACTATGACGATCTACTTGGAAAAAAGCACAAACAAAACTTTTTTTTGAGAAGCTTAAAATTCAGTGTTGGATTAATCGGAATCGGCGAATGAGAAGGTTTAGGCTAATCTAGCGGACTCTTGCTTACTAAAAAATGCTTAAAAAATAGCCTATGTATAATAATAGCTGGTATTTTACTTTCTTTAAAAAAACTCAAGTATCTTAAAGTATCTTTAAGTATCTTAAGGTATCTTAAACTACCAAATACTAGAAATAAAAACATGAGTCTGTAGCTGACATCTCACAAAAAAAGAAGAAAAATCCATTTTTGTTAAATATAAAAAAAAAAGTGACAGAAACACAAAATAAACCATATCTCAAAGTCTCAAGTTTCTTTATTCGCACGACGGAATCAAAAAAGCGTAGTTCCCTCACCACTTTTCCTCACGTAGCACTTTTTTGTGCATCGTTTGCTTCAAAAAAAATTGCCCATTATTATGTTTTGTGCAAATGTTTCCTTTTTCTAAAAGTATGGGGAAAATATTGGATGGCCAAAAATAACTTTTTTTTTACACAAAAACAATCGGTTAAAAAAACAAGATGGCCCGGTTATATCTTTATTCTGATGGATCACAATGGGAACAACAAACCTTATTACAACAGTTTGGAACCAATAATACGAGAATACCAGCATGTGGTTTTCGTGAGCACTGCATTTCTTCTTAATTGAGAAACCGATCAAGATAAGCGTTAGAGATGGATCTTCCTCAAAAGTATATATAAAATCTTATTTGCAAAAAAGAAAGGTCCGATTTTCTCCAAGATGATTAAGCGAAAAAAAAAAATAAGAAAAATAAATTGAGTGATCCGATCAAACAATGCAAGTTTTTTTATTTTGGATTTTTTGGATTTATGCTTGACTTGTACAAGTTTTCAAAAGGTGTTACTTTGCACCATGATTTTACAATTCTTTTTAAAATAATAAAAACCGTAGTAAAAGTTTTTTTTTTCAAATCGTGTTACCACTTTTGACTAAACCTTTTAGATGAAGGATTGTAAAGAGGGGATATTGATTTGTGTTGTAGCATAATACAAACTTCAATTCCGATATCTGATTGGTAGAAAAAGTTAGTCATGAGTAGAATTGGGCCTACATTGGTGCTAATTGGTCTCCGCAAAATTAACTTTGTGTAAAGTGAAAAAAGTTACACACATCTTAGTTACATGCGGAGTAGCTCACATGATCTGTATTCGATTCTTATATATAACTAACAGCTTTCAGTTGCTTTTATTATTTCTGTTTTTTTCTTTACTTTCTAACAAAAAAAAACCCAAAATGGCTGAAAAGCATGAAGTTGTTGAAAAGACAACTGTGGCAGAATTCGATGATATTGAGACTACCACTCATGAATTAGACTTTGTTAAACCCAGTCCAGAAGAACTCAAAGCTGTCATTTGGAAACTTGATCGCCGTATCATCCCATATCTTGGTTTATTATACCTTTGTTCATTCTTGGATCGTGTTAATATCGGAAATGCAAAGGTTGCTCATATTACAACAGATCTTAATATTAGTGGAAATGAATACAACATTGCTTTATCTTTGTTCTTCGTAGGATATGTAAGTATATAAACATATCTGATATTGAATTAGTGGTTCTTTTCTTTTTGCTTACAGGTTTATTTGAACTTTTAGGTACTTTTTGAAGTTCCATCAAACTTGCTTTTGAAGCGTATTGGTCCTAGTAAGTGGATTCCTATTGTTATGATCTGTTGGGGTACTGTGGTAAGTCGCTTGTATATGAATATAGGGTTGTCACTTTATCAAGTTTACTAAGATCACATTTTTTATTGTTAGATGGCTGCCATGGCTGCATGTACCAATGCTGCTGGACTTCTTGCTGCTCGTTTCTTCTTGGGTATTACTGAAGCTGGTCTTTTCCCAGGTGTCATTTTCTATTTATCACTGTGGTATACTCGTGACCAACAAGCCAGTAGAGTTGCATTCTTCTTCTCTTGTTCCACCTTGGCTGGTGTAAGTAGTAATATCGCGCTTTGAAAAAAAGGATCATCACTAATATATATATGTATGTATTTTTACTTTTTATAGGCTTTTGGTGGTGTTTTGGTAAATAAGGAAAACTAACAAGCTGAACCGGGGATAATGATTTAACTCTATTATTTTCATTTCTTCAAAAAATTATAATAATATAGGCTTATGGTATTCAGCAAATGGATGGTATTAGAGGTCTCAGAGGTTGGCAATGGATCTTTATCATTGAAGCTATTCCTACTCTTGCTCTTTCAATCGTCACCTATTTCATTCTTCCGGATTTCCCTGAAAACTCGAAATGTATGATGTGAAAAAAAAGGACCAGAGTGTGTGAATTTTAACCTGTCTTTTTATTGTAGTCCTTAATGAGCGTGAGCGCGAAGTTGTAGTACAACGCCTTAAAGCAGATGCTGGACCATCTACTGAGACTCACTTCTCCTGGAAACAATTCCGCGCTGCATTCACTGATTATAAGGTTTACATGCACTCTCTTATTTACATTTGTGGCTCTACCCCTCTCTACAGTTTGAGTTTATTCTTGCCCAGTATTATTCAAGGTATGGGCTTTACTGATATTCGCGCTCAAGCTATGTCCGCTCCTCCTTATGCTATTGGTATGTATATCAAATTCCCATTTTATTTTGTTTTTTCGATATTATTGTTTATTTGTTTACTTATTGGTTTATTTTGCATTTAGCTTGTGCATTCACAATTCTCGTTGCTATTAATGCTGATCGTCTTAAGGAGCGTGGTTTACATGTCGCCTTACCTGCGGTACTTGGTATTATTGGTTATGCACTTTTAGTAGCACTCCGTAATAAAGGCCCCGTTGCCATGTACGTTGCTGCCTGTATCACCACCACTGGTGTATTCGGTCATATCCCCGCTATGCTTTCTTGGTTTACTACTAATATTGGTGGACATACCAAGCGTGGTGTTGCCACTGCTTTTATTATTTCAATTGGTAACGTTGGTGGTATCATCGGTGGTCAAATGTACCGTGCTGAAGATGCCCCTTATTATGCCAAGGGTAACTCTGCTGCTTGTGGTTTAATGTGTGGTGTCTTTGTGTTCTCCCTTCTCTTCAAATATTTGTTGAACAAAGAGAATAAGAGACGTGATAACCTTACCGACGAAGAGTTCAAGAAAGAGGCAAGCGGTGAAGAACTTTGTGATCTTCATCCTGGATTCAGATATATGTCATAGATCATTCTCTTTATATTTACCTAATGTACATTTCTTTACTTACTATTATGAAAACTGTTTAATAATAAATACCTGTTTAATTAACATTAGTCATTATTTTACTTTTTTTTTCACCCTCGAGTTTGGTATCAAGTAATTTTTTTTCAGAATAATTACAAATTTAGAATAGTCAATTTAAATTTTGTAAAAGCAAAAACCTTGATCTTCAAACAAACGGTAATTGTATTTATCCATGCGAACACAGAATGGGTTTTAGAATAGCAAGCTTTATTTGAAAATGGCGCAATAGAGGCAACATCATATCTTGGCTTACTATAAATACATTTACAAGTGAAAGCTATTAGAGAAACCATTTCAAACATTGTGCTTCCTTATATTTGTTAAAATAGATAATTTTTGTTATATTGATTTGGGATATTTCTCTCTGCCTTATCTAATTCAAATTTAAGAATTTAAGAATTTTTACATAAATTCCTTTTTAACTAAATGAGAATACTATTCTGACTTGCATGTATATTAAAAAACAGGGGGGAAAAGAGAATTGTTGAAAGTACACGGTTTTGAGGTATTTTTAACAGCCTTTTATATATGTTTTACTTATTTCACTTTCATAATCATCTAAATGTAATTTTAATACCGTTCTAATAACACTTATAGAACTTATGCTAATAACATTGACTACTGATATTTTTCTAAGCACAAACAATAACAACATTTAATATGTACCCCTTGAAATAATAAAATGTAACTTGATTAGGAAGTAAACCTTACTAGTACTACACATATATATTCATTAGTACTCAACAAAGAAAGTATATTAAGTTCTTAAGAAAGAAAAAACCACATAACGATGACTTGGATTCATTATTCGATTCTTATAAAAGCAAATACATACCTCAAGAAATTTCAAGAGATCACTCATGGTAGACCTTTGAAATAATCAATGTACTTTAGAGATCATTTTTAATATATATAGTCTGAAATACACCGAAAGTTAGTATAAAACTACTTAAATGTTCTATACAAACTTTTTCTTTAAGAAAAACAAAACAAAAGGGGGTCTTTTCCTATATGACGTTAAGAAAAGTGCATTAAGGTTTCATAATTCTAAAACTGCTAATGATCATTTGGATTCTAGAATGCTAATTAAATTGAAGTCACCAACATGGTTCCTTTAAATTTTCAGAAATAAAAAATGTATGCAACACAATTAAGGAGGATATCTACCATTCAAAACGTTGGCATTGAGACATTAATCCGTAATATGAAATTATCAGTTATTAGATATTACAGAGACCTTCATTATATACATTCATGTAATTGTCTCAGTGATCTTACCACAAGTAATATATGACACTAGTCGTAGAATAACATATGGTACAAATTTAGACCTGATGTTTTTAATTATAGAGACATTTGTACATCTTTCTATGATAGTGATTGAGTTCAGCATTGAAAAATAGGTAAGCATTTTTTGTTCTTACCTTTGATTTATTGGAATATCAGGTGGGACCAAAAGTCTTTTGCGAAATCAGAACCTATTTTGTAACACTTAATTGTGACTTGAATAATTATGATAGAGATATGTCATATATATCATATTAAACAGTTTTTCTTTCTCTTTTCAAATCTGTAATTTATTTTTTTCTACGTTTTGTTTTCGTTTTTTTATTGATTAATTACTATATATGGAAAAAAGGAATATTCGCGTCGTTTTTTACGATAACTATCTTCGCAAGAAAACCCCCATTGAGACAGCTAAAATTATCAATAGCACTTATGGTGAAAATACTGTATCTATTCGAACCGTTAAAAACTGGTTTGGAAGATTTAATAGTGGTGATATCTCGCTTGAGGACAAGCCACGTTCTGGTCGTCCCTCAGTCGTTAATGACTCGCAGTTAAAGCGTATATTGGAGAAAAATCCTCGTCAAAATACGTCGGAATATGCAGAACAACTTTCTGTAGGTACTTTCACCATCAAACGGGCACTTAAAAGGATAAATAAAGCTAGAAAGAGGGATATACTTGTTCCTTACGAGTTATCGGAAATCAAAAAACTCCGCCGACACCAGATTTCTGAAGCGTTTAGTTCAGCGTAATGTAGATGCCCCTTTCTTGGATAGGATCGTCACCTACGACGAAAAATGGATTCTACATGACACTATCAAGACTGGAATACAAAGTTCGTGGGTTGATGTAGACCAACTGGGGGCCAAAAAGCCTAGACTAGCACGCCATGTCAAAAAACTTATGGTTACAGTCTGATGGACTTCAAAGGGCGTTATTCATTTCAGTTTCTTGAAACCGGGTCAAACAATGACTGCCATGAGGTATTAATATGAGATACGTATCATGCATTCCAAAAGGTAATGTATAAGCCACTAAAATAATGAGCAAAATGTATAGAATCTGATGGTTCTTATTTTAAATAATGAAATTTATTTTTGATGAAGTTATCACGTTTTGAAAATTTAAGTAATTTTGGAAAAGACTTTCGGTCTCACCTGATACTAGACAAGGTCAAATACGACAGATTTGAGTATGAAGATCTCAATATTCTTTATTTGAAGGTGACTCCATCTGGAAAAGTCTTTTACCAGAAGGATGGCAAAACAGCCCAATGCTTTGTGATCCAAAAAGAAGCAGCCCTTCCATCTATCAAAGTGTCTTTCAAGACAAAGCCAGACACAAAGGTGTTCAGGCTCCACATATTGTTGGCTTCTACCTTTTTAGGTTATAAAAAAGGCGATATAATCATATTCAAAGATGGAGATGTTAACAATTATAATATTGAAAATCTTATCGTATTCAAAAAAGAAACATTCAGAGATTTAACCATTGAATGGTTAAAGGTAAACAATGTATAATTGTTTTTTTTATCACACTTAAATATTAAAACAATTAATCAACAACTTTAAAATAGAAAACATACCAAGAATATCACTTCCTTCCAGTAAACGATGAAGAAGTCAATGACTTTGACTACATTAGAATCAATGAAGGACATGTCTTCTCCTGTAACTTGATGGACATAATTTCAATCAGTAACACTGTCTATAAATCATTGAATCTCGTCTCAAAGGATAAAAAACACATCCTCAGAAAGTTGCATCGATTAATAGCATCGACTTTTATCAGAAAACCTGAACCCGGCGAAGAAGTTGATCACATTGATCGTAATCCAAGTAATAACAACGCAAGTAACCTTCGCTTTCTGCCAGAAAAGGAGAACAGATACAGAACAAGTACCATCGAAGAACAGACCGAACTAGGCCATATCCCAACGCCTCTCTTTGGAAAGATGCCAATAGTGAAATACCTCTGTGAACTGGAAGATTCTGCGTGGACGTTAATCGGGGAGATAGGCGGATATACATGCTCCGGAAGAGAACTGTCTATTATGGGCAACATACGGAAAAAAGACAACAAGGAGTATTAAGCACAAACACTCGATCTTGTAAATGGATACCCTCAAGTCAGCATTTTATTTGGTTGCGGAAAAATCGTTATATTCAATACTCATCGATCCATGTCAAAAATATTCCGCCTTTACTTTGACGATAATCCAATTAAAGGTGTATCACGAGACCCGAGAAAGGATCAAAATCCTACTGCAAGCTTATATTTAACCGATCCTGGTGTTGAGCCCCCACATGATGAACAGATTGTTGTTGACCATATCGATGGCGTTAAAACTAATAACTCTGTAATGAACTTACGAAAAGTAATCCATGTCATGAATACCATCGCCAGCATAGCCAAACCATGTATTTTAATATATCCTCATACTAATGAAAGAGTTGACTATCGTGCAAAATCACAAGCGAGTGAAGCCGTGGGTTATGATTTTTCATTGAAGGATAAACCCTGCCAGTACATCACAGGTCCAAAAGGCAAAGGTATGCATTGGGAAGGAGCATTCCGAGAAAAGTTATGGTTCTCTTTTAAGGACGAGGTATTTTTTATTCTCTTGTAAATGTATGACAGTGAAATAATTGGCTTACATTTATATAAATATATCAAGAACGGAGTCGTTCACAACCCAAGAGAAAGATATAGCAACCCCACTGGCAAGAAGGCCACTCCAGTGTTAGTGGAAGACCCCTACACTGGGGAGAAGCGGAAGTATGAGAGGCTTTGTGACGCGGAAAAGAGCCTTGAAGGAAAACGAATTAAGTTTCGTAGTAAAAAGGGGGATACGACAACAAAGAAAGAAGTCATGTGGCTGGGCCGCCGCCGAAAGGAGGTTCACATTAAAAAAGTCGACTAATTTCTTTTGCATAAAATAATATTCTCGAAAATGAAAAAAAAGACATCTTTTGCTCACTCAATTAAATTATTAAAAAGACCATTTGGTGTCCTGTTCCTTGCTTTAACCTACTTGTAGTAATAATAAATATTTATTATGAGAAATTACACGTCACAATGAGTGGTGCGTTTAGAAAACTACAAATTTAAAATAGAAAGATAGAGAAAAACTATATATCGCATAGCTTTTTAATTACCAATTCAGGTTGAAAAGGCACACGTTCAATGATGTAGAGCCAGTGGTAACCCCAAATGACAGAAAGAATCTTAGAAGCAAGAATTTTGAGATCAGTGTTATTGACCAGTGGAAGCTCAGCGAGACGGAAAACTATGGAAGCTATATCCTTGACAGAGAAAGGCAAATATAGCGCAAAACGAGCCAGCATTCATTGCCAAATTTTCTCATATATAAACTAACAAAAACAGTAAGTTTATATATTCTAAGTGGCTCCATCTAAGAATATTGGGCCTACCCTATGTAGAAATCATTATCTTTTTATATAATTCTACCTTACGAAACAGAAATTTAAATGGATAGTTTTTTTTTTTTCTTCTTTTTTTTCTTTTCCTTCTTCGTTCGCCCTCTCCTGCATAAGCAGATTCCTTGGAGCTAGAAGATTTAAATATATTAGGGCGGAACATTGAAGGAAAACAACTAATAGACCTATTATAAATTTAGTGTTGACAACCAAATAGTGTAGTAGGTAACAGTAAAAGTAAATGTACACTAGAACCTAAAAAATGTTCGCAAATATTCGAATACCAAAATTACATATTCAACATAACATTTTAGACTCTTGACTAAGAAATTACTTTTAATCTCATTCTAATGTTATTAGTTTGTGATAATAATTCGACGTTTTTAGATTTTACTAGACAGATAAGAGGAGAAAAATAATTTTTTTTTTCATAATATAACTATCGATAAGAGTTTCAATGCATTAGTGAGACGAAACCCAAATAAGTATATTAAAACCTGATAAAGGGAGTTCAAGAGCTTAAAAAAAGGATAACGACTGGCTTGTTAGATACGAACGCATGTTTCTTCGCACACTGGGACAACTTACGTGCGTAGTCATTCTAGAGATAACGATTATATCGTAGCTCCTTTATATATCCACTTTCGTTATCTATGTTAGTTATCTTTTGACGTTCTATGTACTGAACCTTAGAAGGTTCAACATATTTTATATTAGTTGGTGACTTCGGTTCGATCTTAATCCAAAAATGGTATAAGTTTAACGTAGCAGGAATGAAATTATGAATGCGGCATAGAAGTTTACTTTAATAAAACCTTTCCCATGAATATTGTCAAAGACAGTGCAGTTCGTGTTGTTTTCACATTACTTACTCCCACAGAAATGACTATTCAAAAAGCACTCGAGAACACAGATTCGTTTCTGGATAAAAAAAAAATAAACGGAGATCTTATCTATATCATGAGCCAAAATAAGAGAAAATCGTGATATAAAATGATTGACCACACTTAAACTTTCCCCTTATAACCTATATTGCGCAACTATTTCGAATTATTCTGGATGTATCCGCTCTAATTATTATCATCGGTTACATATATTTGGACTATCTTAAACCTCATTCCTCATACTAGAACTTTCTTCTTTACACGGATATCTCTCGTTATTCTATCGAGGACTTGGATCGCCTAAGAGGATTGATTTATATGCTTCTCGAAGTCAAAGTTAAGAAAAGTATCAAACTGAAGCGAGCTGACAAAAAACCATTAATCTATATAATTTATTCATTTTTGAAGTATAAAATGGTAACGGAACTCGAAGTCTTTATTTTGGCCAGTATAAAAGACGATATAGGCGTTGTAAAGCGATCAATTAAATACTTTCTCCTTCTTTTTTTTTTTTTTTTGATGAAACAACTCTGAATACGTTTCTTCCTTTCTTTACTTCGTTGGCAGCTCGTAACAAAAGACAATCTTAAATAGAGATGCAAGAAAAGCCAAAAAAAAAAAGACTTTTTGAATTTGGATGGATGATAAAATAAATTTTATACTCTTTAATTCTTATTCTTATCTCTACTATTGTCTTTAATGGATTATATAGTATAA
>MU622386.1:20829-33818 GCA_025399235.1 Backusella circina FSU 941 | reverse complement strand
TCTCTTATTAGTTATATTATTGGGTGAAAGGGGAGAAAGTACTGGTCATATTTGTTAGAGAACGAACGTTATATGCGATTAGAGAATCTTACTACATACTCAAATCTCATTAACTATTTGTGAAAAAGAACAAATTTTTTTCATATTTTTTTCCATATTTTTTTTTGCAATACCTTTATTTTTCACGGTATAGATCAAGTTAATATGAATGTTTTTCTGGCGTTCTTTCATCAACTCTTGTTGGAAATTAAACCAGAAGTAAATTAGCGGTAAGTCTCTCTAATATATTACTTTTCTCTTTTTTTTTATTATCTGTTTTTGAAAATGACTTTAGACTAACATTATCGAACCTTAAAATCAACTATGTCTATATATAGTTCAGTATCATTCAGCTCTTTTAAAAAGTACAAAATTTCTTGCTGCTTATATTCCCCAGACAAATTAACCATGTTGAGCACTTCCCTAATTGATGATGAGAACTGGGGATTCGGCTTTGTTCGCGCTACCAATAACGATTTTAAAATACTATTTCTATATAATCCAATGATACGATTTAAATTGGATTTAAACCGTATTACATAAAAGGATTTATATAACTTGTAAAAGAAATGGATAAATTTACAGTTTTTAGAGAGGAGATGAATACCATCCAAGTTAAAGTTTATTAAAACTATCAATGCTGAGCCCACCTTCAATTGAAATAATACCATTATGCTCCCTTTTTAATAGTTTCATGATACCATGTTGTTCGTCAAGGATATTGTATTATAATTTATATAAAATTCAATATTTATGTCTGCTGGATAAAATAGAGCAATAAGTATTATATTTGAACACATCAGTGATTCCGAGAGATTCATCCTAAAGTAATGATCGTCCCAGATGCTTGGTATATTAATTTTATATATACATATATTACTCAGTTTTTTTCTTTTGGATTTGCCCCTACTTTTTAATCATCATTATCCTTGGATTTAATAGTTCCAAGGTTTACTATAGGACGTGAAACAAAATAAAATACCTTAGTTGCTTTAAAGAACTCGAAATGATGAATATTTTTCAAGCTGATTGAGGGATAGGATAGGATTGAAAAAGAGCATTATCGTATTTGATACACTTATTCGGCTTGAGCTTAACCATGAAAAACGTAATATCCATCAAAAAGGATGATCACTGGCATAACTTCAAACCCTCTATGACTCTGCCTGACATAAAAAATTTAAAGCTTTTCGTAAATCACAAGTTGGTGCCAGCCAACGAACTAGTCCTTTGTGCTCAGATCCGGCGTTTTCGACTGAGGCAGAGAGAATTATGGGTTTTACAAGACTTTCTAGGATAGTTTGACAGGTTCAATAGAAGACAGTACTTACCAATAGCTTTGATAAACTTTGGTAGAAAACAGGCATAACACGTAATATTCGACTCTTTTATAATACTTTTTCCCAATACAGTTCTTTAATACCACATGAGCAAGTTTTTTAAACAAATAGCTAAAGCAGCTTAGTGAAATTGAACAATAAAATTAGGTTTTTACTAAAACGTTGTGATATAAGATCATATTAAAGGAGAACTTTAGCCACTGGGAAAATGATGTGGCTGAGCATAGTTATCTCTCTCTTTTTTAAACATTTTGTCTCTTTTTGGCATTACAAGCCATAATTTATTGTTTGAAATCAGACGCACCTTCCTTAATGAAAAAAAAAAAAGATACAGTATATTTTATTAATGTAACGAAAGTGATATTCATTTTCTAAAAAAGACTCTTTATTGTCTGCAAAAGTCAATAATATATATGAGACTTTTTTTTTAAAAAAAATCAAATAAAAAAGCTCAACTTGATCAACAAAATCAAGATGTGTATTTGTGATACAATGTAATATATAACTGAGAGATAGATAGAAGGGTATAATATGAAGTGGAGGAAGGTTTATTGCTTAACTCCAAGAATACATGTCTTTGAAGAAAGATCAAAGATAGTCTGAACCAAATACTTGTAATCACCCACTTCCAAATTATAACTACCAGATGTACCCTGAGTAACATTGCCAAATTGTTCCTGACTTGTTCCTTCACTTGAGCAAAAATCACCCAGCTCCAATGTCTGATTATCTGTTTGAACCTTCCAGGCATCATTTCTCGGGTCAGTTAATATATCTTGTATTTCATGTGAAAGAATAGTAATAGCAGCGTCAATTGATGGCGAATTATTAGGAGATGAGTTGAGATTTACACTGGGAATACATCTAATAGATAGATAAATATGTGAGTCAGTATATAAGAACATGAACTCGTTATAAAAAAAAAACCCTACTTGTCTGCACAGTTACCAGGATAGCCCATGAATATATATTGGAAATTGTCACCAAAACTATTATAGCCACAATGTGTATTACAAAACTGAGAGTCTTGGACATCAGGACCACCCATAACAATGTAAATTCCATCATCGTTGATTGTATTTGTTGCTGAGAGATAACCTGACTTTATTGCGCCAGTAATGATTTCCTTGTGTTGATCATTAGTCGTTAAATTGAGTCCAATACTTCCAATATCATTCACTGCTGCAGATAAATGAAGTGGACCGGTGACTTCTTTACTGTTGCTGTTGTATTGTTTAACTAATAAAAAAAGAAATAAGTTATTATCGGTTGCCTCCTTTAAATTTAATATAGTATTTAAATGTACGTGTAGCAAACCAAGGTGTGTCTGAAATAGTGTCAATAAACTCCATAAAAACACTTTGTTCTGTTGCTAGTTGAGTCCAGTTTCCATAAAATACAATATAGACTGAAATGTTTAAAAATATCGATTATTTAGTGTCTTTTTCTATCTCCTTTAGTATTTGAATGTGCTCTTTTTCTTTTACCATTAACCTTGCCGGAGAGAACTGAACCTCCCAAGCTTTTAAAGGAATCTCCATATTGTGAAATAATAGCTGAAATTGTGCTGCTATTCCCGGTTGTTACTTGTTGTTGTCCGAAAACAAGCGTTGAAATACAGAGAAAAAGTGCTGATAGTATTAGCTTCATGTATAAATAATAATAAAAGCAGAAAAAGGAAAGGTAAAACAATTTAAATCAGCCTTTTTCTTATTTTCTGGCTTATAAATTTATTATTGCTTCATCAAATCAAAGCAAAGCTATAAATAAGGTACAGAAAAATTTCAGATTATTTTTAGACTTAATATAATTCTGGCCAATCATAGCAAAGATGAGATGATCATGTCTATGAAGGCATTTACAAAATATTAATACCACTGATATCTCAGTTGTAGGGACATGCAACATAGAAAATTCATCGGGAGTACTTATAGAACTGAAACATACGCATACAATCATATGCGATAGAAGGTCTATTATATAGTAAATATAGAATGGTCCTTACTAGAGCACCGATGGAGTCAGTAAAGCAGCCCTTATCAGTTATATAGTGTTCCAGAGTAAATTTAGTGAGATTGGAACAAATATGATTCACAATACTAGGAGAAATCAAAGTGAAAAGACCAGATTTGCTTTGACGATAACGAAATCTGAATTTTTTGAAATATTAACCTCCTACATTTGATCATTTACCTTTCCATTTTCAACCTGTATCCAATGTCTAATTCTTTTATAAAACACAATATAAATCACAAGTAAGAGTGAAGCAGTGGTCGTAGCAAAATGAGTCATATACTAAAATGATATCATTGATGAAAATAAAAAAAAAGACTTTTTTAAAATATAATTCAATTAGAGTATCCCCTTTTAGGAGCCAAATTAAAGAATACCTCTTTTCTGGTAGCTTTTTAATCACAGGAGCTCGATTTTTAAATTTTCGATGATAAAAGAATCATTTGTTTATTAAATTTGCAAGGTACTTTGAGTTGAACTTTTTTTTTATAAGTGAATAGCACCTAAACTTTTTTTTCTTTTAAAAAAGAAAATAAAGACAAAGTTATATGGAAATGTTTTGACAAACTTCAACTGACAATAGAAAAGGGATGAAGATCATAAACAAAACAGTGCCAAATTTAGATGATTTTCTTCTTTTGGAAATACACCTGACTGTAGATTTATCCAACAAGAATGAACATTGACTTGGATAGCTGAATTGATATTGCAATGACAAATATTTTAAAATAAAACTATTTCGCCTTTGCATTATCAAAGACAACATTATTATTTTCTTTTTTTATTTATTTATTCCAACGTCATAATAAAGAGACATAACAAAACCTTCTACAATGATACTGATAATTGAGCTCATTTACTATTAAAACAAGCAAGTTATTGCAGTTTAATAAATTATCTCAAAATCTTACTATTGCTATTTCAATTAACATTCATTCTAAAAATTCACTAACAAAATAGAAAAAAATGAAAAGTAACGTAGATTCATAAAGGTAAAGATCATGCAAATGCTGGTGTTGCTAAGCTTTTTGAATAAAAACTCTATTTTTGTTAATTAGCTCCTTGCAAGATAATTATTAAATTGTTGATTTAGATAACATTGTAAACACCACCAATTTGTTTAACAAGAGATAAATAGCACAAGCTTTCACTAAAATAAGGAAAGAGCACAAAACGATAGGCCTCTTTATTATTTTCGCGTTTGCAATAAACCTTAAAAGGGAGTGCACGGCCAGGGAAATTGAAACGAAACAAATCAAAACAGAATAATATTATAAAAGGGAGGGTGAATCCAAACAAAAACGTATAAAATAATGAAATAATCAAAAAAGGGGGTGAGCAAAAGAAAAGAAAAAAAGTCCCTTTATGCTATTAGCATAAGAGAAAGATAGAGAGCTCCTTAACATAATAAAGTCCAAATTTTATTGTTGCCTTCTTTTATACACTTCTTGCTCTTCTTTTTATTTATTTATTAATTTGTTACATGGCGTCGAACTATTCACATCACAATCCTAAAAACACAGGACAATCAAACAAAAGGAAGCAGTCATCCTCACCAAAAACACATGATAGGAACTCAAATCAATCAACACATCATCCACGCTCTTCACATAACCATCACCATCGTAATAGACCAAGATCAGAATCCTCTAGTTTACCAACCACATCACAAGACCAGCAAGATAGTAACCGACGACCATCTGCCCCTCCTACTTCAACATACTCAAAACAGCCCCCTTCATCGGAACCACCCCGTCTGTCAATCGCTGATCGTTTTATGGCGCCCAATTTTTCCCCTTCTCATACCACATCTCCAGCACTATCCACTTTTACCTCTAATTCCGCATTATCCCATTCAGCACACTCTCGACTATCAGACGTCCCCACAAGCAGCAGTAGCTATGGTAGACTATCTGTTGCGGATAAGTTTATGAATTCACCTACATCTTCTACTTTGTACATCTCTACACAAAAGGGCGCAAGCTATAGACATTCATCTCCTATTGATCCTGTACCTGGAAAACTAAGTATAGCCAATAATTTTATGCGACATACGTCGGATGGTAATTTTTTATCACCAACTGTGGGAGAGATGGATATGGGTGTTGGGAGTAAAGAGGCCAAAATAACACCATCGTCATCATCCACTTCCAGTAAGCAAAAGAAATAAAGAAATGAAAAAAAATAGTATAATCAAAGTAGATAATAAACTTTTTTTTTTTTTAAAAAAAAATTTGTTTGTAGCAACGGCACCCTCTCATCGCGTGCATCCACTAGACATTTCACAAAAGTCATCCCTTTTTGACAGTGACATACTTAATTTAGATCTTTCACTACCACCGCCCACTATTAGTAGCGTACGACGCCCCTTTGGAAGCCAAGATACACTTGTCCAAAGCGAGCATAAAAAGAAACCCATCTATGCACAATATATTGAGTCTGAAAAAGATGCCGCTCTCCCACACCACGAAGACCAAAATCGATATTCATTTTTGACGGATGAATACGAGAGACGGGACACTGCCATGACCGTCGTCATGGATGGGGATTCCAAATATGACAAACCCATGTCAGATAAATGGCAATATGATGATGAGGAGAATGAAATCCAGAGCGATTCACCAAGACGTCCTATGCAAGGAGAATCACCAACAACCAATGGATGTTGGATTGGATGTTGTTTTATCACATGCCGACAGCGTCCCATTACAAAGAAACCAAAAGCAGTTAGCGACAAAAAGCGACGATGTGGTCGTCGGGGGTGGGTGATCTGTATCTTCCTGTTTCTTATTCTCATTGCCCTCATCATCTACTTTATATGGCCCCGTACTCCTCTCATGCGAATCG
The DNA here is from genome assembly GCA_025399235.1 of Backusella circina FSU 941. NCBI lineage: Eukaryota > Fungi > Mucoromycota > Mucoromycetes > Mucorales > Backusellaceae > Backusella > Backusella circina. The sequence continues at coordinate 27,579 of MU622386.1, read as the reverse complement.
AAGGTGCCAAGCTCGTAAGCCCGCCCAAAATTACCACCACTCAGCAAGGACACATGATGAGCAATGTCGCCTTTGAGAGTGAATGGCTTGTCAATGTCACCGTTGATAATCGACAAAACCATGTCCCCACTCGTCTCACTCGTGTTCAGGTCCTCGCCAAGGACGCACTGACAGGCCTCGTTATGGGAAAAGGCGAAGACCCATTTGTAGTGCCCCCCAATATCATTTCCACCATCCAATTGCCCATCCATGTTGATTACCAGGCACGCGATAGCACCGATACCACTTTTGTTGATCTGACAAAGTCATGCACACAGAACGCAACGCGTGAGGCGTTACCTCTTCATTTTTGGATTACATTGCATTTTTGGGGGTTGGATTGGCTAGGTTATAAACCAACAGTAATTGCGACACCTGCGACGGGTGGGTTTGCATGTCCATTATCTTGATATATATATATTGTTGTACTTGTTTTTTTTACTATTAAAATCAAATAAAAAATGATGAGGAACCCCTCTCCCCTTGATATTTTTTAGAGGTAAAAAATAAAATAAAATAAAATAATTCATTTAACTTTGTAAAGTATAATGCACTGATTTGCTTATATCTCCTGCATTTATTATTTAATAAATGCTACCTTTTTTTTTTCTATATCCCTTAAAACCTTCTTTTCTCTCTTTTTGTTCTTGTATTTTTTTTTTTTTTTTTTTCATTCCAATAACTCTTTGTTAGTATAACTCATCATCCTACTGTTTTTGTATCAAATAGAGAGAGAGATTTTTATACCCAATTTAATTCGATCCAATTTCGATTTGACCCTCCATTCACACTTTAATGCACTCAAGGAAAATAGCATTCAAAAGGAAAAGGCATCAGTAGCCACATTTTAGCTTTAAGGAGAGAGAATCCTTGAATTGATTTTGCCCTCATTTTGGATAAATATAGTTTTATACATTTTTATTGAAATATTGTTTATTGTATAAAATAAGATATCATTGCACACTTTGCTTTGTTAGAATACAAGTTTAATTTGTATTATACTATAAAAAGATATCATTATATAGTAATTGTAGTGATGATGAATATATATATATATATATATATATATATAAATATGTATTTTAAAAAAAGGATAACAAATGGGCAAAGTTTCCAGAATTCGTGTATCTAAAAACCACGTTCGACTGAATAGTTGCTCCATTTTAAATGATATTATTAATCACTGAGTCAAGTAAACTCTCTCTCTTGTCGTATTTACTCGTTACATGTTCGTTTTCACTGTGAATGATGATGAATTGGAGTGATCTCAATGTTATTTAAGCTTTTGAATAAATTGAATATTACTTTATCGACACTCTAGAAAACCTCGGGAGGATTTAATAGAGTGGTTACAATAAAAGTAATTGGCGGTTGCAATTTGACGCTTTGTGTATATTTTGTATTATAAAATAACCGCCAATTACTTTTTTTGTAACCGACCATATTTACCTACTGTATAACAAGACCAATGAAATTGAATCAACCACTTGAAAAAGGCTGTTGTTTGACACAGAAAGAAGGCCATCTTGTTCTGTGATGGGTTTTGAATGAACTCTCGATAATGCTCAAGAATGTAATACATTTAGGATAAATATAAATGAATACATATAATAATAGACTCATAGATTTAAAGCTGGGAATATCTATTCAAGGGCTTAAGCATACAACATTAGCCCCTCTTATTCATCATCAATAATTGCTACCTTTTCTCAATTTCTTGAAAACGACGGTATTGGAATTGACGGTTACAAAGGGGTGATTCCTTTATGAAACTTTTTAATAAAAAAAAAAGGCCGCTCACGTGATACAAGTCCGATGTGCAATGTTGCTATTATTCTCACTGACAGCGGTACACTGGTGAATCCTCCTCTTTCAATAATCATGGCAGCTCAGATCTCCAAGAAGAGAAAGGTAATGGATAGAAATCCACAAAGATGGATGGATGGATGGATGAAAAATGGAGTTAAAGATATCGATCAATACAATGGATTACTGACCTTAACCTCGTCTTTGTTTTGTTTATTTTATATTATTATTCAATTCAACCCTATTATCAATTCTAACAGTTCGTAAGTTGATCAACCCTACAAAACCACTTTTTTTACTTTTAAAGAACACACACAATTACAGAAAGAGAGAATTGGCAACATATTCAACATTGTTCATTTTAGGTCGCTGACGGTGTTTTCTATGCTGAACTTAACGAATTCTTGACTCGTGAACTTGCTGAAGATGGCTATGCTGGTGTCGAGGTCCGTGTCACCCCTGCCCGCACTGAGTGAGTTCATTCTCTTTACTTAGAAATGTAGATCTATAAGTGTATATTAAACATGTTCTATAGAATCATCATCCGTGCCACTCACACCCAAAATGTTCTCGGTGAGAAGGGTCGTCGCATCCGTGAGTTGACCACTCTTGTCCAGAAGCGTTTCAAGTTCCCCGAAAACGCTGTTGAGCTTTATGCCGAACGTGTCCAAAACCGTGGTCTCTGTGCCATTGCCCAGTGTGAGTCTGTCAAGTTCAAGCTCCTCAACGGTTTGGCTGTCCGTCGGTAAGTTTTTTTTTTTTTTTAATTGTGTGAGGTTAAATATTTATGTGTGTGTGTGATTCTAAAATGATAACAGTGCCTGTTATGGTGTCGTCCGTTTCGTTATGGAATCTGGTGCCAAGGGTTGCGAAGTTGTTGTCTCTGGTAAGGTCCGTGCTGCCCGTGCCAAGGCCATGAAGTTCGCCGATGGTTTCATGATCCACTCTGGTAACCCTGCCCGTGATTTCATCACCACTGCTGTTCGTCACGTTGACTTGCGTCAGGGTGTCCTCGGTATCAAGGTCAAGATCATGTTGGATTCCGATCCTACTGGTCGCAACGGTCCCAAGCAGACTCTTCCTGATATTGTCACCATCCTTGAGCCCAAGGAGGAGAACCCTATCATTGAGCCTTCTGCTCAGGATTTCAGACCTGCTGCTCCTGTTGCCGAGCCTGTTGAGGCTTAAATTTTTTCTTCTTTCTCCCTTTTGTTTAGTACCATTGTTTAAAGTACAAAAGAATAAATGTATAAAAAAAACAAGACAATCAAGTGTATAAAATGTGTTTATTTCTTCTTTGGAGTCTTCTTCATATCGCTCGCAATCTGGAACATGTTGGGTTTACCAAACTTATCATCCTGCTTATTCTTCACCTTCTTTACTTTACCACGATCATAATCAAGATCATACATATCCACCTTCTTTCTCTTGTGTTTCAATTGTTTGATAATTTTCTTTCTACCAGCAACAGCTGCACCGTCCTCATTCCATGTGCCAATGTCATTTTGGAATTGGTTATCGGGAACGTTTGATAGTAGATCTTCTTTGGCTTTGCCACTTTTACTCACTGCCATTTCTTTTTCAATCAAAGCACCGAGTTTATCTCGCTTAGATTTCATGTTGTCGTTGTGTTGAACAACAATGGCTGCAGAATTATCCACTTTGGTTTTATTGGATGCTTCTTCCATGGCTAATTGTAGTTTCTTTTCTTCTTCTTGTTCATCATCATTATCACTGCTTAATGGTATATCATCATCATCATTATCGGATTCCTCTTCAGGAATAGCCTTTGTCTCTTCTTCTTCCTGTTCTATTGTATTCTTAACGGGTTTCTTTGCATTTGTCTTCTTTGTTCTCTCAGTTGCTGGTGGTGGTACAGTGTAAAAGAGCATATATGGATTCTCACCCAGCATTCTCTTTACACTCACTTGTTGTACCTCATCATTATCCATACAGTACCAAATACCGTTTGAACTCTTTACATACGCAGTATAATGACCCGCATTGATTGTATCACCAGTATGTACAATGACTGCATAGAGTTGATATGTTGTTGGCTGTGTCTCATTTGGTGTAATGGTGCGCTTTATATCCAATTTCTCTTCAAATTTGATGATTTTGTTGTTCTTCTTTCCTTGCTGATCAAATCGTTGTAATTGTAATACGAGTGACATGGGTGATTTATAAATACTTTTTTTGCCTTTGTATACATCTTGTTTTTGACAACTAAGTTCATTTGATATTAGTAAAGCAATCAACCCAGATCAACAAATGTTACTTACCCTGTGCACTCCCTGCTCACTGATCCATGTTCATTAAAGTGCTTTGTCAAGGCTCTCTCAACAGAGCTGCATTGTGCTATGTTTAATGAAACATCGAGGAATGATTGATAAACATTTTCTGTTTCATTACAATGGGGACATGTTAGATGATTTTGTAAATAACCACCAAATATTTGATAAAGAGCAGTTGTTTCTTGTACTCGGGCATCTTTTGATCTAGAGAATACAATAAGTTAAAAACAAGTAACCTTTCCATCCATTATTGCTGTATGCTTTACCCTTTCTCACTTAATAAGAATGATTGGATTTGAGCAGTAAAGAATGTCCAAATATCATATGCGTCCTTTGTTGTACCGTTCTTCATTTCTAGAGTTCTTGTGTGTTAATGCATTTTTCTATTTAAACTCTACATTTACAAATACGCTACTCTTTAATTTTCCCGCAAACAATCTTGGCTGAAGTGCATATGTTGATCCCTTCAAAGCAGTTCTTACATGTTCCTCGAGCGCACACACAAAACAATAATCCTGAGCAGTGCCTATTGAATATAAATATAAATAAAACAAAGTCTATAGACATACACATTTACTTACAACTAGGACTATGTCTCTTCTCCATAAAATAATTGGCCAATCCCGGTGTAAAAGTACAGATTTGAAGCACAGCGTTTAGCGAAGACAACTGACCCAAATCCTTCAACCCAGATCCCACAGGATAGATCCCTTTCCAGCCTGATGATAATTTCTCCTTTGAAAAGAGGACCTTGGCGGGTTGCTCAAACCCATTTTTATCCACTTTGTCTCCTGATACTACTTCCTCAGTGATATAAGCGGACGATTGATGCACAACGCCTGTGGTGCTATTGACGGGTGCAAAACGTTGTTTGAAGGTCTCGAGTTTGTGATCGACATAGCGAGATTTACGAAACTTAATGGCACGATTAAGTAATTGATTTAGATTGTTTTTGGAAACAAGGGTGCTGCCTTTGCCTTTAATCGCTTTTTCAGTGCGTTCACTCGACATTTCTTTTCTTTTGCAAAGGAAGGGACTGAGTTTTGACGATTTTTTTTTCTGCGTTCAAGTTGTTCCTTATAGTAAGTCACATTAAAGTCACACGCAGTAAAAAAAAAAAAAAAAAAAAAAAAAAACTGGAATGTCTCAAGCAAAGTAAAGAAATACTTTATTTTCACTGAAAGTGCTTCAGTTCAATACAAAGTTGGGTCAGTTTTATAAATAAATAAATAAATAAATAAAAAAAAGGTTCATTAAAGGTTCCTAGCCTCCATTCAAGCTAGATAGAAATTCATACCAAGTTAGAGTGATTGGCCTCAGTCTAGCATAAACTAAGACATTGAATTTATCGGACCTGGGCTATGAACTGTCGCTTGCTAATCCAGTATCAATATACAGTGGGCGCTCGATTTAAAGGTGGTATAAATTTCGGGAAAGTGCACCCTTAAATCGAGCGCTTACTGTAGAATATAAATGCAGTTAAAAACTTGATAGCTTACATAGTAATTCTATTTTTCATTATTTTGGTACTTTTGACCGACTACAAAAAAAAAAAAATTAAAAAAATATAGCTTCTATTTTGGAATCATGCAAAAGTGATAAAGCAATTTTCTCTATTTGTAGTACATATCCCTACATGTAAGAATACCAATAAAAAAAAATATTATTAGTCAGACTGTTAATGAGAGAAAATTGACACTTGAAAAGTGCAATACATTGATATTTCTTAATTAGGATACTTGAATATTCAAGAATACTAACTTTTTAAATGTAAAATACAATTTTTCAATACAGTGCCACTGGTGATTCTCTATTCATTAGTGAATTTGAATGACGTATTAGTTTAAAGCAAATGGATTTGCGAATATCCAAGTATATAGCATTTGATATGTACCATTTTAGTTTCGTGTTACTGAAGATTCAATTTTCCACTTTGACAACATTTTATATATCACAAAGAAAAAAAAAACTTACATCACACTTTCCCTTTTCTTTTTTTTTCTTTTCCTCTTCTTCATTTTCTTTTTATTTTACTTCTTCCTCTTTACAATCCGCCTACTTTTGGATTATTTAAAACGTGCAAAAAAAAAAAAAAAGCAGAAACAAACTTTTATGCACGGATCGTCAAGTGTCAATAAAGCACTTATCTGACGTGGAGAAATCCGTAAGCGAGCTCACGATGATAGAGATGATGATATTGCTAGTAATATGACAGCATTTAATTTTACGAAATATTCTCTTATATATAATATTGCTTTTTTTTAATAATATATAAGGTGAGGAAATTCGTCAATGAAACTAAAGTCGAAATAATTGAGCTACGAACAGTTGATGGACTCTTTCAACAACGAAGTGGAGTTTTGTTTGAAAAAAAAAATAAGGGTCTCGATCAACAATGATGAAAACATACAGGAACTACCCAAGAGTTGCCAGAGTTTGACCGGTTTAAATAAAGAGAAAGGGGTAAAAACAGACGCTGAAAGCAAATTAGGTTTTGGATTAGGCGAGCTTAACAAGTTCTTCTTGGGAAAACCAGCAAGCAAAAAAAAAAAAAAAAGGATTCGAATATTGGAATGAATATGCCAAGAATAATTTTGATAGATTACTAGAA
>MU622386.1:1715-14210 GCA_025399235.1 Backusella circina FSU 941 | reverse complement strand
CTACAACTGCTACACTACCAAAGACTTATAAAACCTCCAAAATACCCTCTTGATTTTATTACTATTATTATTTTCTTTCTTTTTTTTTAAAAAAAGAGCTAAAAAAAGTCTGTCTTTGTCTTCTTTTCTTCCATTTTTTTCCATTTTTATTTTTATTTAAATTATAAGCATAAGCATAAACAGTGACATTTTATTCATCTTTTCCGATATATACTTCAAAAAAAGCCTTAAACTCCAGAAATAAAAAAAATTCAAATGATAGAAAACAAATGTGCAGTTCAGGGATGCTGTGTTCCCTCCGAATATCTTGCTTTACCCAAACAAAGTGATTCGAGTAATCCAGATTTAAAGCCTCCAAATCTGGCTTTGGAAGTTTTAAAAGCATTAGCTTTCTCACCTTACGCAATCGTCCTATTTCTTTGTGGAGTTGGGAGACATATATTCTATAAATCGAAAAGACCGACATGGGATTTCAATACAATGATAGCGATCGAGAGCATTCAAATATTTCGAACGATGCTAAGGACGAATCATTTATTTAGTTGGAGAGCATTTCTTTCTCTTGCTCCAGTAAAGCCACTACGGGATGTCAAGAGTGCTTCCTTCAAGGTATCAAAAGGTACTCATAACGGTATATTTCAGAAATGCAGTGAGGGAGAGGATGGTGCACGAAAAATCGAAGCTGATTGGCTGTCCTATACTAATCCAGCCAATAAAGAAAAAATCATGTATTACATACATGGAGGAGGCTTTACACTATTTGACAAGCGTTGTTTTAATAGCCTTTGTTTGAAAATCAGGGAAACATTCCAGAGACGGGTTTTTGGTAATAAGTTTAGATTATTTAAAGTATTATATTTAATAATAGTTAATCTTATTGGTATACATATATATATGCATATACATATAAAGCTATTAAATATAGACTGGCACCTGAGTCTCATTTCCCAGGACCGATTTTTGATGCATTCAAAGGGTATCTCTATCTGATAAATGATCGTAACATTAATCCAAAAAATATCACAATTTGCGGAGATTCTGCTGGCGGAAACCTCTCCCTATCTCTTTTATTTTATTTACGCGAACATGGTTATCCCTTACCAGGTGCGTGCATTTTATTATCCGTAAGTGTATATATTATGCTTCTCGTACTACATTTGGATACCCTTTTAAAGGTGATAGAAATAAATAAATATATATACTAATTTTACCACCCCCCTTTTTTTTGAATAAAAAAAACACAGCCTTGGATAGATATGAGCTATAGCTATCCAAGCTGGATAGAGTTCACCAAATTCGATTATTTACCAGAAAGACCAACGTTTGATCATTCAACCATGAATCCATCAAGGTGTTACTTGGGCCGAGAAAACTATTATGCTTTAACCCAGCATCCATACGCATCGCTTCAATATATTCATGATTTTGAAAATATGCCGCCAATGTTAATTCAATCTGGAGGGTGTGAAGTTTTAGTTGACGAAATTCGTGCTTTTGCTTCCAAATTGGAAAATTCAAAGACCACTCGAGTGACATATGAAGAATACGAGGTATGTATTTTTTTTTTTTTTTAAAAAAAAGGCGTTATTTTATATAAATGAGGGTTTTCGTTAGTTAAGTAAGTTTGTTTATATTTACAGGACATGTTCCATGTTTTTCAATCATTCCCTATACGTAAAGCGGACCAGGCGTTTGAAAGTATGAAAGAATGGCTAGAAAGAGAGGAGTTATCAAAAGAATGAGCTATATCTATAAAAAAAATAAAAAAAAATAAGCTATTGTATAATTAAAAACCTATATCGCAAAATGCGTTACACTTGCGGGGTAATTTTGGTTCAAGGTATTTCATATCTTTATTTTTTCTAAAACCAGTAAATCAAAGGTTTTGTGAGACCTTGATAGCTGTTCGTTATCTACTTATCTTAATTTTATGTTCCGGATTAATCGGTGGAAAAATCATAAAAACCTTTCCATTTTTTTTTTATCTTTAACGCATTTTTTTCTATTTTTCTCTCTTTCTTATACTTAGAGCACTTTACTTCATTACATTGTATTTTAATTAATAATATTTAATAAAAAAAAATATGCGTTTAGTACCGCGTGAATTAGATAAACTTGTACTTCACCAAGGTTATAAAGATAAATAACCATAATAAACAATGATATTGACAAAGTTTATTTATTCATAGTTGGAAGCCTTGCCCAAAGGCGGTTGGCTCGTGGCGTCAAGTTAAATAACACAGAAGCCACTGCTTTGATCGCATCACAGTTAATGGAATTGATGCGTGATGGGATCTACTCTGTTGCACAACTAATGGATATTGGCAAACAGATGCTAGGTCGCCGTCATGTTCGACCTGAAGTTTTTCAAACCCTCCATGAGGTTCAAATTGAAGGTACATTCCCTGATGGAACCTATCTGGTTACTGTACACGATCCTATCTGTACTGACAATGGCAACCTCGAGATGGCTCTTTATGGCAGTTTCCTCCCTATTCCAAATCTCGATTTATTTCCTCTCCCTGAACGTACCTTTACCCGAGCGGATGCACCTGGTGCCGTGATTGCCAAGCCTGGCAAGATCAGTTTGAACGCTGGTCGCAAACGCTTATCCCTTGCCGTTACTAATCACGGAGACCGTCCTATCCAAGTGGGTTCTCATTTCCATTTCATTGAATCAAATAAAGCGCTGCATTTCAATCGCGCTCTCTCCTATGGAATGCGTTTAGATATTCCGGCTGGTTCCGCGGTGCGTTTTGAACCCGGAGATTTCAAAACAGTAACATTGGTTGAGATTGCTGGTAATAAAGTTATCACTGGTGGAAACGGACTTGCCACAGGCCCAGTTGATCTTATTCGTTTACCTGAAATTATAAACAACCTTGTTATCCAAGGCTTCATGCATGATGCAAATGCTCCTCTCTTACCTGCACCTACCTCTAATGAATTGGATCGTGAATATTACGCTGACCATTTTGGTCCTACAACTGGTGATTTGGTGCGTTTAGGTGATACTGAGTTATGGGCACGAGTAGAAAAAGATTTTACGGTTTATGGTGACGAATGTAAATTTGGTGGTGGTAAAGTTTTACGTGAAGGTATGGGTCAAGCAACTGGAAAATTGGACCATGAAGTTTTGGATTTGGTTATTACCAACGCTTTGATCATCGACTACACTGGTATTTATAAGGCTGACATTGGTATCAAAAAGGGTATTATCGTGGGTATCGGAAAGGCAGGCAATCCTGATGTTATGGAGGGCGTTACACCCGGCATGATTGTTGGAGCTGGAACTGAAGCCTTGGCTGGTGAAGGAAAAATATTCACAGCTGGTGCTATTGATTCTCATATTCATTACATTTGTCCACAATTGTGTTATGAGGTAATTATTAAGTTTTATATGGTCCTAATTAGGTGATATTTACTCTTTATCTTTAAGGCACTTTCGAGTGGTATCACTACATTGATTGGTGGTGGCACGGGTCCAAATACAGGTACGAATGCTACTACTTGTACTCCTGGAGATCATCATATTGAGATGATGATGAAGGCTACTGATGATATTCCTTTGAACTTTGGATTTACTGGTAAAGGTAACTGTTCCAATCAAGAAGAGTTGGTCGAACATATTAGGGCTGGTTGCTTGGGTTTAAAGTTGCATGAAGATTGGGGAACAACTCCCACTGCTATTGATGCTTGCTTGGAAGTTTGTGATAAATATGATGTACAGGTAATATATTAGTAGTAGACCTCTTGGCTTTTTTTTTTTTGTGCTTCTATTTTGTTATTGATATTTATTTAATCTATTTTAGGCTACAATTCACACGGATACTTTGAATGAGGCAGGCTTTGTTGAATCTACTATTGGTGCCTTCAAAGGAAGAACAATACATACATATCATAGTGAAGGTGCTGGTGGTGGGCACGCTCCCGACAGTAAGTACATATATTGCCTTTAGAAGGAGATTTATAAGAAAAAGCAAAAAAGGGAGAAAATGGAAAGATAAAAAAAAAAACGGGTACCAATAATGAGTTATTTTTTAATTGATGAGCTAAAAATATCCTTTTTTATTTTATTTATACTATTTTTAGTCATTACTGTTTGTAGTGAACCAAATGTTCTTCCTTCTTCAACAAATCCTACTAGACCTTTTACATCAAATACATTAGACGAGCATGTAGATATGTTGATGGTTTGCCACCATTTATCAAAGAGTATTCCAGAAGATGTTGCCTTTGCAGAGAGTAGAATTCGTGCAGAGACGATTGCAGCCGAAGATGTGTTGCACGATATTGGGGCTATCAGTATGATCAGTTCCGACTCTCAGGCAATGGGCAGAGTGGGTGAGGTTATCCTTCGTACCTGGAAGACAGCTAGTAAGATGAAAGATCAACGTGGTACATTAAAGGAAGATCAGGACTCCGAAGGTGATAACTTCAGAATCCGCCGTTATATTGCCAAATATACCATCAATGTGTAAGTTACTATATTGATATCAAATTTGATTTTTGGGACTGAGGGAGAGAAAAATGGGAGCTTTGTTATTAAATGTACTGTTTTCAATTTTATAGTGCATTATCCCATGGTATCAGCCATCTAGTGGGATCTATTGAAGTAGGCAAGGTGGCAGATCTTGTTTGTTTCACACCTGAATACTTTGGTACAAAACCCGAACTAATTCTGAAGGCAGGTGTGATTGTGTGGGGTCAAATGGGTGATGCCAATGCTTCTATCCCTACCACCCAACCCATCATTTCTAGACCAATGTATGGTGCCAATGCATCTGCACTAGGTGTATCTTGTATGGTGTTTGTATCCCAATTGTCCTTGGACGAGGGAACTGTCCAAAAATACAATCTTCGCAAGCGTGTTGAAGCTGTCAAAGGGTGTCGCACCGTTTCTAAAAGAGATATGCAGTTGAATGACGCTATGCCAAAAATTACTGTCGATCCTGAGACATACAAGGTTCAGGCAGATGGCGAAGATTGCGTTTGTGACCCAGTTAGCTCTTTACCGTTAACACAATCAGTTTACCTATTCTAAATATCCTTTATTTTTTTTTTTATTTTTCTTGCATGTCATTTTCATTTGTATTCCAACCATTTATTTTATAATTAAAACTTGTATAAAGAATAATACATATAGAGTATTTTTTTCTTTGAATGAACCAATAAATGAAGTTCATGTTATCTATATTTTTTTTTCATCTATTGTGTCACTGGAAAAATTCAATATTTTGGTTGGTCGGTCAAATAAATTTTAGTTTATCTAAACTTTTCGATCCTCAATTTTTAATAGAATGGTTCACGAGATTGAAACAAAATCTTATCATTGTTATATTAAAGTGCGCCTTTCTTGTCTGTAGAAACACGCTATACTTTTATCGAATTATTTTTTTCAGATATGTAAAAGCAGATGATGAGTGTCGAGTTTCTTTTCTAAGTGACTTGTGTAATACTTGTTTTTCAAATAATTGAGAAAAAAAATTGAAGTAATTGGGAAAACCTTAGATGCATACATCTTCCATTATAAAACTAGAAATTACTGGTGTTCTCTTTTGGCGTTTGGCTTCTGAAAGATTTTACTCGTCCTCTAGTGAGATTTTCCAGTACTCTCTTTCTATCGTTAGCTTCAAGATCTACAAAAAAGGCAAAGAAGTTTTCAGCCCAAAGGAAGAAAATCAAGCAGCTCATAGAATGCATTCGCTGTAGTCACTTTTTTTTTTCATTTCTATTACCCACTCGCAATAATTTATGTTGCTGGTATTGAACGCTTCATCAATACAATATTGATATTTGCTCTCAGCAGTTTTGCGCGTGTCAAAAGAATATCCTCTGTAAAAAAAAGGGGGGGGGGATGGGATACCATTGTTGTCGTTAAAATTATGAGTGAGTCAAGAGCATGAATCCCTAAGTCTGGAAATTTAGGATGAGATGTATACCATAAATGTTTCCTTCGAAAGCCTCTTGGGGGGGGGTGTTTGTGGTAACAAAGATAAAAGTTAAGCATATGCACATATGTGGCGAAACAATTCAACTATACCCATAGAACATCACGGCCGTTAGGCCGAATCCCGCCGCAGATTCAAGCACTTCGCTATTAGCAACCACTTGTATTTCTGAAAAAGTTTAAAATTGAAAAGCTATGCTCGCATTCTCTTCCGGCTTCCTCTTACCACCTGAGGTAGTTCATATTCTACTCGATCTTGCGTCCCTGGCCGGCTGTTGCCGTCCTCTCCCATAGACTGTCCGACGTTGTAAGTTTTTATAATTTCATCAATATTTATTTAATGGGTTACTCATCTGTTTTTTATGTATCTCCCTTCTTGGTTCTGCTCTGGTATATATGCATATGGTCTTTTCTGGTACATACTCATCTATTCGTCTATTCTGATATCTACGCTATGGTCTTGTAATTTCTGCGGGTATGTATTCTCAATTCATGGTATTGACAACGTACTTGCACACTTTGATTCTCTACTCTATGGATTGTTGAAATAGACAGTACACACATTTATATTGTACATATATGATACAATTGACAAGGGTAAATAAAACCTTTATTTAATTCAAGCCTGTCAATAGTAGTAACATACAGCCAGTACGATGGATAGTGTCGCACTTTCAGAAAAAAAATGTCGCATGGTCTATGTAACGAGTTTCACTTGGTCGACGTTCACCCTAGAAACAGTGTGAGGGAGCTAGCTTCAGATCTTAAGTCACGTTTTGTTTTGTTATCAAAAATGATTACATTCAGTCACACTTACTTAATTCGGGGATCCGAAAAATTTAATAAAATTCATCATACATGCAACATCTACACTCTTTCCCAAAAGTCACCGTAGGAATTTGAAATTAATTATTTTTTTTTAAAATGCAAAAACGTCATTGTTTTTCACCTTCAACACTTCATTAATAAAAAGTCTTTAGATTGAAGTAATACTTTAAGAGAGCATTTATTGGTATTCAATTAGAAAAAATATGAAGCTAGAATGTCTTAATATCTTGTTTGTCCTCCATTTTTTTCAATTACAGCTCTGCACCTGGCGGGCATACTAGCAACTAAATTTTCCAGAAGCAGAGGTGGTATCTCTGACCAAGTTTTACTCACGAATGCTTCTAACTGGGCAGCATTTGACATTTGGCCTCTTTTACTTCGTAGTTTATACGAAATATAGCCCCATAGATGCTCAATAGGATTGAGATCTGGGCTTTGTGCAGGCCAAAAGTCAAAGCTGTTCAGATTGCACCTCTTCGTCTTGTACCAGGTAGCATACCCACCAGTATGGCAGGGAGCGCCGTCTTCTTGGAACAAATACTCTCTTCCGGTGTCTTTGGATAGTTTTTCGTACCAAGGGAGAAATTAGGTAGCTAGGCAGTCAACATACTTGTCCTGTTCAATGTTCCCAGTTAGCGTGACTAATGGGCCAAGTCTATCTGCAGAAAAGCATCCCCATACCATCACTGAACTTTTACCGAATTTATAAGTATGCAACATATGTTGCTCCAAATATCTTTCCCCTTCTTTTCGGAGTACTCTGATGCCGCCATCGTTGCCGGCAACCATGAATCTTGATTCATCAGACAAAAAAACAGATTTCCACTGTTCCAAGGTCCAATCCACCTTTTCTTGGCACCATTTTAGCCTTTTTTCTTTATGTTTATCTGTCAGTGCTGGTTTTTTTGCAGGAGAGTATGAACCAAATCCAAGTTCTTTCATCCTTCGGTCAAATGTAGACCTCGACATATCAATACCTCCAGCAATAAAATGCTGATGTTGAAGAGAAATTGAATCGAATGGTGCATCGCGAAATGCACGAGTAAGAGCCATTTTAGTTCTTTCATTGAATTCTTTAGGTCTTCCTACACGTTTATTTGGTTTTTCAAGCCCATGTTTAGTATAAAGATTTAATAATGAGTCCAGCCATGAGCAAATAGTTGCTATTGACTGATGAATACATTGCAACTTGTATGTTGATATTGGTATGTCGAGCTCCTTTGAAATGTAACCATAACTTTTATCGCATTTATAAAATCCAATAATTTGGCCTCTATCAAAGAGAGAAAGTTGTAAATAACTTTTGTTTATAATGTTACTGTTATCTTCTATAACCATCTGTACTGTTGTTTTATTTATTAGTTATATGAAATACGTAAGAAATAAAAGGATTATAATAAGATGTAATTTTTCAAAAAATAAAAAAATAATTAATTTCAAATTCCTACGGTGACTTTTGGGAAAGAGTATAGAATACTTTAGAGATGTTGCCATGGTATTACTGTTTAAAGAGGGTTGCTCTTTCTTTTATAAGGATAAGACGCAAATAATATATAGCATTGATAGTTGATAGAATCGATTCAATGGAAGAAATACGTTATTTAATAAATAAAGTAGAATACAATCAACCCCAGCTTAGTCTTCATTTTATATATACGAATTATTAGAAAAACACAGGGCTGTTTTTATAGCGTAGCTTGCAAGGAGCAGATGAATTTGATCAAATATGGCTATAGAAGTTGAAACTGGCGGTATTTCTTTATCTTTAAAAGTAAGTGCTGATACCTGACCTTGCCTGTACAATAAAACAAAAATGGAGTATACTACATCAAAAAGGTTCCTCCACTATTGCATCCTGTTTCTTCTGGGGGGGATTACTTAATGTAAACTTGCAAACAAAACAAAAAACCATATAAAGAGATTGCTCCAGTGCTTGTAAAGAAGGGTATTTTAATTGAATGAATAAAGTACTCACTACAAGCATTATAATAAACTCTTGACACCACCTTACACTGATTTCACTTAAATAGTCAGACATCGATATAATAGTCATTGAATTGTAATTTGAAGTCAATTTTATTAATTGTGATGTTAAATAAATTAAGAATCTATTCAATATACTGCTTAGCTTGTTTATTTCCATACTCGATGGCTTTGAAGAAACATTTCTTTGCTTCAAGTTCATTTTGAGCTGTCCCTTGTCCATTCTTGTACATGATTCCAAGATAGTAATACGCTTCACCCTGAAATACACTACGCGTTTCAAGTGTAAACGAGTAATTTTCTCCAGTTTTAACGTGTTCTGAGTCATTTTTACAGCGTGCAAATATGCTTCTACAATCATCATTGAGCCTATGTTCTATTTCTTTTTGAAAAAATCTAAAGGCTCTCTTATAGTCCTGGATATCATCCGGTCCATCGTAGTACAATACCCCAAGATAAAAAGATTGAAGCAGCCCTCCATTTTTTTTTTTAAAGTATTTTTTCGCTTTTTTATAGTTTTTCTCTACGCCAGTTCCATATTGATAGAGCATTCCTATTACTAGACCAGCATGATTAACTCCGGCTTCTTCATAAATTCTAAGCGCTTTTGAAAAATCTTGAAATTCACCATCGCAATGATAAACCATACCAACTTTTAGGGCATATTCCTGGGTATCTGTAGAAGCTTTGTCATACCATTCTTGAGCCTTTCCAAAATCTGTTTCTACGCCATAACCATGATGATACATTGTACCAACATAATATTGGGCTTGGGTATTACCTTTTTTTGCAGCTTTTTCCAAGAAGAAGAAGGCCTTGGGATAATCTTGTTTTAAGATAGTGTTCGTTTTATTTTTCACTTTTTCACTTCCAAGAAATTTGTTTTCCATTGGCTTTTTAAAAACACCCCAATAGTAGCCTTTCCCAAGATAACATAGCACCTTGCCATCCAAACTGTCTACAAGTTCAATTTGCATCTGTAATGTATTCAAAATCTCGTTTTTGTGGTCGGAACTGATATATTTACTTTCTAAAACACTAGGTTCTGAGAAAATAGAGCTCTTGCTTATGGATTTTGAAAAATACTTCCATGCACGTCTAAAATCCAGTTGTTGGTAATACCAATATCCAAGTCTTTGGCATGCACAATGGTAGTTATAAGAGGCTATGTGTGGCCTCCTAAAATCATGTGGTCCAAGTGAACAAATACACTCCAATAGTATATGTAGTCTTTGATAAAAGAAATCCTGGTATGGTGAATGATCATAGAGTTGGAATAAATTTGATCTTGCAGCGTCATATCCCTGTGAGTATGCCTTTGTGTACCATTTTAGTGCCTCTAAAGTATTTAATGGAACTAGTGTACTTTCGTCATATAGCATTCCAAGAGTATGCTGAGCTAATGGATTTCCAAGCGTTGCTGCAAGCATATATTGCTTAACCGCTTTGTTGGAGTCAATATCAACTCCATAACCGTATTGGTAAGCTCTACCCAATTCAAAAATAGCATCGCTACTATTCATGTCCTCTGCCTTTTCAAATAATTTAATAGCCTTTTTATAATCCTGACAGACACCTAGACCTTTTTAAGTATGTAGCGCTAAATGATAAAGTTTTACCTTTCTAACAACTTCTTCTTGGCCTAATAAGGAGTCTTGGTAGGTCTTTTTCGTCTGATACGAGTTTTGAAGCTGACCTATAACGGTTTGAGTTTCTACTGTAGTTCTATCGTGTTAATTTTTTTGAAAGAAGTTTACGTAAGTTTCCACTACCTTTGCGCTACATACTTTAACCTGAGTTAATAATGTTACCTTATCTGAAGTGGGTTCTGCTTCTATAGCCGAAATTTACCTATGCATTACGTCGGTTGTCCCTAACATTTCGTCGTGTTAAGTTCGACCGATTTTATATGTTCGTTCCACTATGTCATCTCGTCCTAATAGTGTTTTGCTCATATACCTGGTTTTTTAACCGGTTTTTCTTCTTACTACACCCTGTTATGTTGGATCCATAAAATATGTTTATGCCGGTACCACATGCGGTTCTAATAGAACTTCGATCGTTTACCAAATATAAAAGAAGACTGGTCCCTTTATAGCTACGTTACATACTTAATCCTAAATACTTTAAATTGCCATATTGAAAGTTTTACCTGTCTTTTCTTCGATGACTTTACATGATGTGTAGCCGATAACCTCCTTTATACCTACGTACGATATCTGATCCTTTACGAATAACCTTACCACGACCTCATGTTGTCCTGGTCCTATTCCGTAACTTTCATATACTAATGAGACGATCTGTGCCTTTGTGTCTTAGAGTTATGTCTGACCCTGCATATATACTCCTTCCATCTTTACATCTTCGGCTAGTTCTTTTTCGTTCACTTATAATAGCCTACTGAGAATCGTGTGTACTGGGAATAAAACAAAAATTAAAGCAGCAATTTAAAAACTTACCTACATAAGAGCAGGGTTTGTTTTTGCTCTATAAAGTAGAAAAGTTATTTAAGCCCTGTATACCATAAAAGCTTGCTGCGTGAAAGAATTGAGGTTATAAGAGGTTGCTACTTTAGTAGTTGACAATGTTAGATTAGCTGTACGAATAACTTTATAGGCTTATACCGTAACTGTTGAACCTTATACTGTAACCTATGCGTATATTAATGCCTTTTATGAGAAGGTGTAAATTTCTTCAGAAACTTTCGCTGATATTTTTCCGAAATTTTACCATGTGATAAAGTCGTTTGTTCCCCCTATGGTCTCGTGATATGTCTGATCCTGAATACGTACTTCGTCCTTTTCCGTGTCTTGTTCTAGAACGGCAACGGAATCTAACGATGTCTTTTCGACGACTATTGTTATTATTACTACGATTTATATCCGACCGCACATACGTAGATTACCCGGTAAGATAAGGAGTTCTATAACAGTTTCGTAAAATAGATAAATGTCTACGACGTTTGAGTTTGGTAAATCTTAGTTAGTTTCGAAACTACGAAAGTTTACTATGATTGCTATACCAGTGTCTACTGAAAGTTTTCGGTTAGTCAATACTTCGACGAAAATAGGTTCTGGGTGTTTAAGAGAAATGACTTCTTCTAGTTTAGCCTTACGATCTTTGATACCGACTTCTTCCAGAACATCGACAAGTTATAGTCGAACCTTTTGATATGGTCTCCTTTCTATTAGGTCGTCGGCGGTTCACCAAATTAAAACGTCGGGCTCCACCCTAAAGTCTGCGAACGATGTCTAATCCACAAAAGGTGCTTCTTCCTTTTATATAGGTTGTTTTACTGCTTTCTCGATATCTTGATATGCTTGTTCGAAGTTTTCCGCTAGTACTTCTACGGTAAATGGCAAACCGTTTTTACATGGTCAGACCTTTTCCTTGGGGACAACTAATACAGTCCCGAATGTTGAATATGAAGGCTCGTAGACTTTACCCAGTATTGAACCGTAAGTTTCGTGACTTATAGTGGTGTCTAGTTGGACTGATGAGATCGCCATGGTGGTACTTTTAGTATAGACTATGATGTAGTGTTCTTATGGTTGTTAGTGAAAATTACACACTCGTACAACGATTTCTTCCTCTACATCTTGATGTTATGTTTTATCCATGACAAATGCTTATGGTAAACTTCCTTGGGTTGATGAGTTTCCGGAACTTCACCATACTTTACCGACGTAGGTTAAGCGTGTCTCTCCGATATGTAGCTGAACCTAATAAGATAC
>MU622385.1:74886-116545 GCA_025399235.1 Backusella circina FSU 941 | reverse complement strand
GTTGTTTTTTTTTGATTTTTTTTTTTTTTTTTGTAGTCATCTCCTCACATTGATAGCAGGAAGCTTTACTTCTTCATCGGCTTCTCTTTTTTGTACGCTTTGTACTCCTTTTCTTTTGCTCTGAATATATTGACCAGTCTTCTTCTGAAGAACTGGATCTGACCAGGTACCCATGCGTCCTCGTACTTTGGATTGGAGCTGATGAGAGCCTGTTCGACCTTTTTGGGATCTTCGAACAATCGTTTCAAGTAATACAGGCAGTAAACGCCACAGTCGATCAAGTTTGTCTGTTGGGGGACACAGGCTTTAACATATTTGGGTGCTTTGAAATCTTTATGGTCTAGAGCAAGACGGGTGGTGGCCTCAGCCTTCAGGTATTGGCACACCTGCTCATATACGACCTTGCGGTCGCCACCAAGAGAGTCAAGAATAGTAACGTAGCATCTTTTTTTTTTTTTTTAAGAAAAGAAAAATAGTTAGTATCCTATCATTTGTATCTGGTACGTTATTTCCTTACTTTTCATCATCGCGAGCACGGCCGACGCAGTGAGCAGGATTGGTAATGATAGCTGTGAACCAATGATGGGCTTGCTCAATGGGGATGACAATGTGCTTTTTCTCAAAGAGATTGACTTTGTCGGTCCATCGTTTTACTTTTTCGTACTGGATAGCCGTAGTCTGTTTGCGAGGACTACTTTCATCTGACTGTGTCAATCTTGTGAAGAAGAACGAGCTAAACACATGAATGCTATCTCTTTGATGTTGAGCTTGCAACATCTTGGGGAAAGCGTCGATAACCGTATCATTGAGGAACTTGTTGTTCTCCACCCTTCGGATGTCACCCTCTTTGATCATAATGGCTTGTTTACCATTAAAAGGGTAGGTCAGGACCTCTTTTTCCGGATCGATTGATGCAGATCTCTCCTTGTTCTTCTTTGGTGAAGCTGCCTTTGGCTCCGGGAGAGAATCAGCCATCACTGGCTTATGGGGAGCAGGTTTGAAATCACCATCGTCCGAGCTATCGTCAGCAATCTCTATGATCTCCTTGTTCTTCTTTGGAGAAGCTGCCTTCGGCTCCGGAGGAGAATCAGCCATCACTAGATTTTTAGGAGCAGATTGGAAATCACCATCATCCGAGCTATCATCAGCAATTTCAATGATCTCCTTCTCTTTCGTATCCCCTTTTGTTGCTTTCGGTGGATATGAAGCCAGTGGGGTGGGCGCTGACTTTGGCTTGTGTGAGGACAGTGAAGTGGACGCTTCAGAGGTGTCAAGCGAATCAGAGATCGGTGTTCTTGAGGCAGGAGTAGCACGAGCCATTCTCCAAATATCACTTTTGGATGAAGGCTTTTTTGCTTTGGAAGAATGTCCCTTTTCCTCATCATCAGAGTCAATGACGATGACTTCGACATTCTCTTTTGTAGATGACGACTTCCTAGCTCTTCTCTTTCCGATGTGACCAGAGGCGCCTTCATCGTCAGACAGACTTTCTCTGTCCTTTCTCTTTCGGATACGGTCGGTCTCATCATCATTATCAGACAAAACCTCCAAAAGGACTGGTTTTTTCGCAAACACCTTATGAATATTTCCTATTTTAGTATGTAAATATTGATTTGTTAGGCATAAATGTCATGGCTTGCATATTACGTAATAGATAAATATATATTTACCTCTCATTTCAAGAGGTTTAATCTCAGTGCTAACATGGTGTTTGTTAACTGGTCGGCTAGCACTGGATTGCGAGGATGTTGCGTGGTCATCGATGAAGATGGGACTTGCTTTACTTGAAGAGAACGATTTGGGTGGGAGAGTGATACGGTCCTATATGATAATGATTTATGAATGAAATGTTACTCGTTTTGAGTCATTGTATACTTACTCTGTGTGCGTCCGGTTGTTTATCATGAAGGGTGCTATGGTCTCTCGAACGTAGTGTTTGAAAGCTACTGCCACTTCCTCCTGAACGTGTTGCTTGAGAAATAGTACTATTCCTTGGGCGTGAAGCATGGAAAGTACCATGTTCTCTTCGGCGTGAAGTTAAAATGGCACGGTTGTCTCTTGGACCTGGAGCTGTAATAATAATAAAAACAATCAAATAATCAATAAATAAAGAATGATAATAATAATAATATATTTACCATGTTGTCTTCCCCTGTTTACATGAGTTGACGCAATCTGTGGTGCATTCTAATCAAATAGATTAATAAAAAAAAAAGACTTGATTTGAATTCTAAATCATTGGTAAATTTACTTTGGAAGGAACAGCGATGGGGACAGCTTCCTGTCCTGATGCTGTTTTTGATTTTTTTACTGATCTCGAGGAAGAACTTGATGAAGAGCTTGGTTGCTAGTAATGGAGACTGTCAATAACAAAAGTCATAATCAAAATCAAACTGCCATTCTTACAGGTCTCTTCTGACGATCAGTTCCTCTGTCACTCATTTTTTATTTAGCCTTTTTCTTATTAGATGGAGCTGCCAAATTGAAAAAACAAGGGTTCATAGAGTTTTGAAAATAAAATAGAGTGGGAAATAACTGCAGTCAACAGAGTGATAGACAAACTAGTTTTTGTTTTGTATAAAACCAGAGAATAGAAAAAAATGTGAACAAATGAAAAAGGTTGCTTTATATAAACATTGGTGAATGCATCATGCGCATGATGGCGGATTCGGTCATTGTTGATTTTTCTTCCTCTTCTTTTTTTAACGGGTCAAGAACAAGATGAGTTACTTTTATTATTATTATTGTTAATATTCCTTTCTTTATTATGTCGGTTCATCTCTTTTAGAGAATTCAGAACAATAGATATAATTTGTACCTATTTGATAATACACGACAAAGAGTGAGTGCAAGAGCTTTTGGGTAGCTAAACACATCGGAAAGCATCATGAAAATGCCGAGGCTTGATAATGCATGACCTTGTAAACAATAACAACAAATTAGCTCTATTTTTTTTATTGACATCAATCCGAAAAAGTAAACAAAATGGACCCTTATTGATCTTCTTTTTCTTTGTATTCTTTTTATTAGTTGCTCTTTCTTTTTTATTATTAAAACTAAAAATAAAACGCTTCAAGAAAATCAATGAATTTAAATAATGATAGCATTTCTGCACTGTTTGTTTCGTTCTTGGCTTTTTACTCTTCTTTAGCATTTTTTTTTTTGAAGTGTGAAGGGTGTCATCTGATGTTTATGCATGAGTTAATTTTAAGTTGCGCTTGTGTTACCATGCCCCTTTTTTTTTTTTAATTATTATCCTTCATAAAAAGTGAAAGAAGGTTGTAATCAAGAGTCAGTATAGATCATAGTGATAAATTCAATGAATGAATGAACGAATGAATGAATTTATGGAATGGAAAGATGTATCTTTGTTTCTTTTTTTTTTTTACTTACGCTATAGTTACAGACCTTATCTTTGAGCATGAAAAGTAATTTGTTTCCTGTAAATATTTCAAGGTAACATGAATCGGGTACTCCAGTATTTTACTTATATTATCACAGGATCATATGAAAATGAGTATTAATGCTTTGATGTATCGAGGTAGGAAGTTGGATGTTATCTCTTGCATGATAGTAATAAACTGTCACCCTTAGACATGAGATAAACAGTGCAGTTTGTTTACTGTTACACCAAAAGAAACACATGCATTAATTTTGATCAGCGGAATTTTTTAAACTCACAGAATTGTTCCTTGATCTACTTCAATCCTTTTTGAAGTGTGTGTTTGCCTCCAATGACATGATTGTTTTTTTGCTGTGTTTTTTTTTTTAAATAATATAAAAACATATCTATACTTTCACAAACTACATCACTCCACCGCCATGCGTGTTCAAACTGGTTTTTTTTTCTAAAAAAAAAAAAAAGAGAGGAAAAGACATTACCTGTGTGAAATTAAGGCTTTTCACTGGCCGGTGGTATGCAGATGACCCTTTTATTATTAATGCATGTCTAGCCTTCATAGAACATCTAACTGAGGTCTTTTGAAATAATTTATAAGCAAGCTTATCCATTTATATCCATCTGCTTATATCTATATGATTAAAACTCACCCCACTTGTTTGTTTTTTTTGATATATTCGGATTTCCAATTTTTTTTTTACAGCTTGATTTTTTTTACCACGATAATACTTGTTTATTTATTTATTAATCAAACACATTAATAAACAACAAAGAGCTCAATCAGTTATCTAATCAGTTATCTATTACCAATTGGGAGAAAATAAACAGGTTAAACATTCTTTATTTATAAACGACTCTAATCTATAGTCCTTCTGCCAACACCAAGTCTATCAAGACACAGTTAGAGTTGTCACTGAGAATCTCCAGTGTGTTCTTTAGTGATAATAACTGATTTTTTTTTGTCTAAATAATTCGCTGTATCGTATGGATCTTCAAACCTTAAATATACAAGAGCTTTTATATTTGGAAAAAGCTCCGAAATCTCTCTTTTAGTCATATTTGGATCTAGAAAAAAAACCCTGACATCTAGGTGGAGCTTAAAATAAAGGTAATGTTAAATTATTTAGACAACTAAACAAGGAACTTACGTTTAGGTGTATATAACACAGGTATATGGTTATTCCTTCTCTTCATATATTTGAAATATAGATGGTTAGGGTGATTTCATTCATTTAAAAATAGAAGACATAGATATTATGATAGAAATTAGACTATTTATTGATTGAAAAAGAAATCGCAAGTGCAAACTACGACAGTCACACCTAGAAACATTTCACCCACTCCTGAAAATCAATAAAAATTATCATTTTTTTTTTAACCTTGATTTCAAAAGAAAACCTACATGGTTCTTATAAAAATCATACAGACAGGGAATATTGGGGTGTTTACTGGTTAAATAAGTCTGGTCATGGTCCAGTATATGTTGGAATGAATCACGATACAGTCAAGTCGATACTTAAGAACATAAAGATGCGCGACTCATCCCTTCCTTTAAAAGGGGGCGGAAGACCGAAGAGGCTTGATGAAAGAGCAGAAAGACACATTGAACGGTTCATTAGAGAGGACCCATTCATCACTTATAAATCGCTACTTTTTTATTTGGAGAAGGCCTCAATTAAAGTCTTGCGAGCCACCATCATTGCATGCGTTCAAAGTGTTGGTTTTGGTTCTTATTATGCTGCCCATAAGCCACGCTTCACTGACACGCACAAAGCCAGACGACTTCTCTGGGACCAATCGCACGTGAATTGGACCGACGACCAGTGGAGAGGCATTGTTTAGTCTGATGAGTCGCGCTACACCGTTGACGGGAGTGATGGTCGCAAGCGCGTACTTAGAAAAGTAGGGGAAAGATACGAGGAGCGACATAGAGTCAAAACAAGAAAATTTAAAGGTGTAAGTTTGATGATTTGGAGCTATTTTTGGGCGGGCGGTTTTGGACCTTTGGTCTTCGTTGATGGCAACATGGACCAAGAGCAATACATCAACACTTTGGCCCAAGAGTGCCACCCCTGGTATATGAAATTGATAGAAGATACGAATAGGTCCTTTCTGTTCCAAGAAGACGGTGCCAGCTGTCATACTGGTGGGTATGCGACCTGGTGGAAGAGGACGCATGAAATTAATGGTTTTGAGTACTGGCCTGCTCAAAGTCCTGATCTTAACCCAATCGAAAACCTTTGGGCCATTATGAAAAGAGAACTTGAAAAGTAGAGGACACAGATCAAAAACACAAAAGACCTGGAGTTTTATACTAGGATGATCTGGAATGAGTTGAACTTAGATCTTGCTCATAAATTAGTTGCAAGCATGGGGAATAGATACCAAGAAGTTATCGATGCTGATGGTTTTTACACTCATTATTAAAATAAAATAAAATATATTTCATTGTTCTATATAGTGTGCTTTATCTATACACAAAATATAGTGATGATAACAGTTGTAGTTTTTAAATAAATGCTACTTGAATTTAACGTATAAAGTTGTTGAATCCAGGGAGTTTATTTTATGTATATATTGTTTTTGTTATAGGTTTTCTGGATTTTGTAGAGAAGGACGCATGTCTATTTCACTGGTTGTGGTGAGCCACCCCGCACAGAATACTGCTATCTATCGTAGAATCTAGAGTTTAGCGAAAGAAGAATGGATTGAAAATGGTGTTTACAGTTTCATACAAGAGTGAGTTAGACTAATAGACTAACATGATTCAACCTTTTTGTTGTTTCTAGTAAAAAGTGTAGTCCAACTCAGAACCAGTAAAAAAAAAATAGAAAGACATGGATCAGGAATCCGTTTTTAGTTTCCAAAGGCACTTTTGTCCAGTATGAATAAATCCATACCACACAAGATAGAAAGCAATTGTCTCATATCTGAAAAGACCTTTAATGCCTTTAAAGCGGATGCAATTCTCCGGAACCTTTAAGTAGTAACATGTTGCGAAATGGAACTAGTGATCAATGAATATATTGAATGTTATCAAGATAAACATACCGCAGTAAATGCTTGGAAAAATCCGACAAAATTTTTCAAAAACTAGCAACCAAACATGAAAACATTGTAGTTAAGAACTTTCCAGTCTCTTTGAAAGAGTACTGTTTTCAACGAAAACAGAAATTCCTAAAGTTGTACGATCAAAAGGTAGAATGAATAGAACTAGATCAGCAAACCCAGCATAAAGGGGATAAGGCAGGAGCTAAAAGAATCATGCAAGGTATTAAAAACAGAAAAAAAAGAATGGTAAAAACACACCAAAACAAAACAACATTAAAAAGACAAAGAGAGAGCCCATTTCTATTTATTAAAATGACTATTGCACATTGAAAACATGTTTTGTTTTATATTTATTGATAATTTAACATAAAATGCAGTAGTAACATTAGTTTATATACACACAAGATATAATTATCTCTTATTCAATATTTTCATCAGGAGACTTTTTGCTCAATTGTTATATTTAATTTAAGAGTATTCTATTGGCTGAAATAAGAAAAAAAGACACTCAAACACTTACTGTTTATATGCAAACAACACAAGGTGGCTGTGTTTCAACAGAGATCTCCTTTTAATGATCGAGTCGAGAGTGTGACGCAAGCAATCATGCTTTAGGAGTTGTTACAAGAAAGAATTATTTTTTTTTTGTTTTTTTGTTTTTTTTTTCTTCTTTTTTTACGATTGAAAAGTATTTCATGAAACAGTAAATGAATCTCGAGAAGAATGCCCAGGTAAAATACATACAAACACACACACCAAAAAGTCTCGTTTTACTTTTTTTATTAAATAAATAAATAAAAAAGCTGTCCTTGCGTGAATCCAAGTCGCTTCATACTAATAACTGGGCAACACAAGGTATGAAAAAGGGATAAAAAGAGGGAAGAAAATAAGAACTAATAGCAACGCAAAAGATAACAGCAGATTTGATCAAAATGAAAGCTCAGAAAAACCAAGACACTATCGCGAAAAAGTAAAAATAATAAACGCAACAAGATAAAACAATCTGTTATTAAAAATAATCAATAAATAGCTTTGTGCTTCCTATTCCACTCCAATCACAGGTGTCGAATCCAGCAGTTTTGATGAGAGAAATAGACTTTTAAAAGATATCGGTCAGGTCAGAAGAGATATTGCTCGCTTTAGATCGGAAATGGATGGTTTGGCAAAGCAAATGGATGGAATGGAATTCGACTTGGTATGTAAAAAAAAAAAAAAAAAAAAAGAAAAAAATAGATATGATATATTTGAGGTTGTTAAACTCTCTATAAATAGGAAGATTCAAAGGATAGAGTGAGCAAGTATTTTCTTATTGTTTATCAAGAGAATATGCTATTAATCTGATGAATGGAAATAGGAGAGATAGAAGAAGGCCTAACAGCAACTCAGGAAGTAAATGTTAATCTTCAAGTTTTATTAGAACGAGCTGTGAGTAAACAAAAGGAGAATGATGTGAATGCTACGCGGGCGATGCGCCACATTCATTCTAATTTAGCCACAGTAAGTTGCGTAAAATACATTTAATAGCATAGAAAGTCCTGGTGATGACTTATTATATTTTATTAAAGGTCGTATATGAAACAGGTCAGTTACGCGGAAGACTTTCCACAATTGCAACTTGTCAAAAACAATACACTGGCAGTGTGACCGATGTGGCAGAACGAATGCGCGAATATACCCACATGCTCGAACAAGCCCGAGGCACAATCCAGTCACTAGAGAAACCAAAAGAACTATTCATCGAAGAAACGCCTAAAAATGAACCCAGTAGTAGAAGGGATAATGTTTCTCCTGCAAAGCCTGTGTTGTTTCCTGCATTACTAGAAGGAGACGAAGATGAGGAAAAGGAACAAGAGAAAGTAAATACCAGTAAAAAGACACCTGATCTTTATAAACATCGCATTATTCGTAAACGAGCCTCTAATCCAGAGGTGGCATCAAGTCCTTGGTTGCCTCAAACGGGTCTACGGATTTTGCTAAACGATTTCAAGTAGCTTTGGGTACCACAAAGAAAAAAAAAAGGGCTTTACTAATAAATTAATATATAAAAAGGAATCGAATGATGACCTGCATTCAGTGTTTTTTTTTTCTCTCTTTCTTCCGTTTTCCTCTTTTTTTTTTTTGCTTTTTTTTTTTTTTTACTTCTCTGGAATAATAATAATAATACAAATGGATCGGAAACACATCGGACAATCACCAAAGATGTTTGGTTTGCTCATTTTGCTACTTGATATTTGGATTTGCTATTCTACTATTATTTCGACTCGTTCTATGGCCTTTAAACTCTTCTCAGTTATCGCGGTTGCCATGTTTCCATTTGGCGGTCTCGTTCTCTATGTACCAATTTCCTTTCTTATCAAATAGCATCCTTTTAAAAAAAAAATGAAAATGAAAAAAAAAAACGCACCAATATGAAATTGTATATTTTGAAATCCTTCTTTTCCGTTTATATGTATGTTACAAGCTCGTGAGAGTCTGTACTACTTTCAAACGCATTTAACCTGTATAAACAAAAACAAAGTTCGCATAAAATCGTCTTTTTTTTTTTTTACTTATCATGATCTCGGAAACCGTGAACTGTCCAACACGGCTAGCGGATGAAAATGTGACTCTTTATACAAAAGGTCAAATGCTAAAAACTGCTGTTTTATTTGTTTATATTCTTTGTTGTTCAAGTACTTTTGAATTAGAATATTCACTCTGGGAGACAAATATGAGTGAAATGATTAAGTTTATATATACATATAACGGGTTATCAAATACAGTAAGAGAAAATAGATCAACACTCAATGTTTTACACGCGTTTGATATAGTTTATAAAAATATGACGCTAATTTAGCGTTACGATGGCGTACATGTGGTGTTTGTTTTATTAGTATCACTGGAACAGGTTAAAAAAAAAATGTTGGCGTTCCCCATCATGACCTTCCTTTTTTGTCCAATGCCGAGATCAACATCTTTCAACATTAAGAAAACATTCATAGAGAGGGTAATTTATGTAATAAATAGAGGAAGTACCTCATTATTGTAAGGGCGTCATATGCATTATAATAATGTTTCAAAAGTGGAAGGTCTTTTTGCTTTCCTGTAACAGCTTTCTATCCTTCATTGAAGCGTATAATATTTGTATCTTTATAAATTAGAAGATTACTTTATATCTACAGTGTAGCTGCTTTAGAAATCCTTTCATTCGCCTTCAAGTCCTTAATATTATAATTGTATATAGTGACGTGATGTAAATTTCAAAAAAAAAAAAAACTCCCCAGAAAGTCGTTTGATTTTGAGGAAGAAAATTAACAATATTTTTACAAGTACTACTAAACCAACCACTCATTACTAGAGTGTATTTTCATGGTATTAAAACTTAGGCTTACTATGCTATTCTCTCATTTTTTATTAATTTAGTATGTATATCTGCTACGTTCAACAACATGGTGATCTACAAAAATGAAAATCAAATATTATATAAATAAATAGTTACGTAGAATAAAAAAGAATGAAGCTTAAAATTCTAGAAATGTAATATGGAGTAATGCATTTACTAACATATTTGAATCCGCAAGTTGGCACCTTACATCTCCATCATGTAAAGTGCCACAAAAAATCATTTTGTAGTCTCACTTTGTAACTATAATTTTACGCCTAGTTGTAGTGACTCTTACATGTTAAAAGGAATATCTAAGGTCAATCCCATCTTAAGCTATACTAAATAAGTTAAATGTGGTACACATTTGGAGATTTTTTTTTTTTTTTAATAAAACAAAAAAAAAATAAATGTAGCTGCAAATGTTGGCTATATAATAAAAAAGATTAATTAAATTTAGCTGCAATATACGGATCCGGTGTATTGGTTTAATTGATAAAACTGGCAAAGTTTATTCAACCGACTCTCTACCGCTCTCAATAAAAGTCTTCTTTTTTTTCTTTGGAGTTCGTCATACTCTTATTCAAAAATAAGAGTTTAAGGCAAGATTGGTTGTTTTATCATTTTTTTGCTCTCATTGGGAATGAGCCTTGAGTTTGAGTACTCTTGTTGAGAACGGATATTGTACCGAATAACCTTATATATACGATATCTCGCATTTTAATTATATGAGCGCTGAATTGAAAACAGTGTTCCTGGATTCATTGTAATTCACAAAATGGTTTAAATATCTGTTCTGTTTGTTCAATGCCATACACGACTGTTGTATTAAAAGTATAACTAGAGACTTGACAATATTAGATCAAATCAAATAAACCAAAGCTAAAAGCAGAAATTTAGAAAATTTTATGCAAAGGAGACAAAGTGTTCTATTAAAAATCAAAGTTGGACAAATCAAGTGAATATATGTATATATTGTTTTATAAGAGGATTACCACACGATCGGATAGATGGCGTCATAATGATCTAACCAAGTATTTAGTCATTGTACTTTTATCCTGAAATAGGGATAAGAGAAAGTTTGTAAAGATTATTTTTAAGAATAATAAATGCTAAACTTAATAAAACAAAAGAACTTTTTTTTTTGGATTGATTTACGTTATTGCTACATGGAATATATAATACAAAGAAGCAAAATTAAACTATAACCAGTAAAACTTAGGTTTTATTAACATGTGGTAATATGTACTTTATGTATAAATAGATCCAGGTATACGTTCTAGAGTGAATTACCATGGACATTTACTAAATATCAGTGTCATCTGACGCCATAATACACTGATCAATTTAAATTTTAATTCTCTTATTTGAATTGACTTGTGAAAAAATGTAGATTTTATTTTATATGGTTATGTGGTATATGAAGAAAAAATGACTTGATTAGGGGTACTTGAAGTACCCCTAATCAAGTCATTTTTTCTTCATATACCACATAACCATATAAAATGTAAAATAGCATAGGATAAGTAAAATAATGCATTGAATGGACGGGTATGTAATTAATTTTTACAAGTTAATTTCATTAAACACTCGGAAGCGTTCTCAACATCTGTTAATCGTCGACCAGCTAAACAATGAGATAGAAGATGATAAGTATATATGACAAACTACTTCAGGTATTTTTTAGTTTCTTACCTTCAATGAACGACATACTCTCAGCATATGTCTTTGGTACAACTTTTCTTAATTGTTTGTTTGACTTGAATGTAAAGCAGTATGCGTTAGCTTCGGATGTAAAGCCCTTTTTCATATCAACAGTTTCTGTAAGAACTCTGACTTGGAACATATCATTATTAGAACCACCAGAGCGTACAACTTGTGATTTCATTTTGAGTAGGGAACCAAGTTCGACAGGGTTTTTAAAGACAACGTCGTCAAATGAAGAAAGTTTGATATCTGACTGAGCGAATAATTGACCAGATGCTTGTGCGAGTTCAAAAGCGCTTCTCATAAGCTATTTTTTAAAATAAAATAGAGAAAAAAAAATATGTTAGTTCTATTTTTATCTACATGTACGATTTGTTGATTGATCTTACATATCCACCAAAGGCTTTTCCATAAATATTACGGTTTTGAGGTTGCACAATGACTACACTATCTAAGGAAGTGTCATTTACCCAAACTGCATTTTTTGAGTCAATGGGTTTGTCTATTAAATAAAACTTAGTTAATATCTATGTATTTTTTTTTTAAAAAAAATGAAGTAAATATAAATACCTTGATCAGGGTATTCCACAAAGAGATCATGAAGAACTTGACGCTCTTCGAGTGTGGGTGGTACTTTGCTGATTAAGGATTGGTTGAAAGATTTTGCTTGAGCTTTACGGGTCACTGCGTACTCCATCAATTTTCTTTCTTGTTCATTGCGGATTTTGAGTGGGAACGTGGGTCTTCCTTTGTTAGTCTTAGGGTCAACCAGAACCATAGTGAATTTAGCTGTCATAATGCTATTGGCTGTAGGACTGACAATCTTGTTACTAGATGAGTCAGCGCCAACTTGATTGCGGGGTGATACAGCTTCCACATTTAAAATTACTAATTTTGGATTTAGTATAAGTAAATTCGGATTAAGAGCTTTTTATATATAGTCTTTTACCTTCCATAGCAGATGATCCAACTGATGCTACATTACCGGAAATCTTTAAATCCTCTACGGTGTTTGGCATGTTGATTTTTGTTCTATCGACACCGGCAGTAACAACGAGTGAATGGATCGAATCGGTAGAGATATTGGCATGCTTACATCCAATAATGCCAGCAGCGGAATCCAATTCTATTATATAAATAATCTTTTAGTAAATAAAAAATAAATAAATGATGAATTCGTTTTTAAATAATACCTTCAAGAATTCTCCCAACTCTGATCTTTCCGTTGGTAGTGATATAATCCTCTAAAAGGGCAGGGTTTGATTTGAATGGGAGATATTCTTCGAAATAACTGTTTGACATCTGTTTTCAAAGATATGAGTATATATTATTTTAAAATCAGAGTTACAATAGACTTACACTCTTTTCAGTAAGAGTTTCTTGAGGAACAAATGGCTTGATGATACTATTTTTGTTTGTGATGATGTCTTTCCAGTAAGTAGTAGGTAGAACAGAGTATTGCTTATCTAAAAAAAAAAAAAAAAAGTGTTAAATGTCACCAAAAACGGAAATTCCATCATCTTTCAAACATACTTGTAATAAAGGCAGGATTCATGCCAGTGGTAGCATCATCAATGAAAGTAGCCTGTGCGCATCTAACTCTTCTGGTACTTGTGGTTAATCCAGCCTTAGATGATGTGAAAGGAAGTCTTGATTTTGTCTTTTGGAGATTGCGGAGCATGATTGAGATTTATTTGTTTATTTTTTAAAATAAAAAGGTATAAAGTTAATTGAGAGAAGTGTGAGATCAGTGAATAAAAGTGAACAAAAAAAAAAAGAAAGAACAAGAAGTTAGGACCTTATATATAGGTATGTATTTTTTTTTGAAACAGTTGCCACCATTTCTCTTTCTAGCTCTTACCCCTCGGGAGGTGATCGGTATGATTGCCCTTAAAGTATCTACAAAAGGTAATGACTCCGGAAAGCCTATCTAGCCAGAAGATACGGGTTGGGGTTTTGTAAGCGATCGCTTAATTTAATCTCCACTTCCCCACTCTCGGTGGAGATATTCCAAATTTGGACTTGACAGCGGCTCGCTCACAAAAGAAGAAAGTGGGTTTTGCGCTGTATCACACCGACTTACAATGTCACCTTCTCTATCAACCTTTGTTGTAGCTTACTTTTTTCTATCTGTTGAGGTAAATATTGTTGTATGCTGAAACATATTGTTATCTGACGTAAACATTGCGTTTTTAAAAAGAAATGCCCCGACTTAAGGTTTTAAAAAAAATGAAACTATGTATCCATTAAGCTGTTTAATGAATTTCATATAAATAGGCACTTTTCATATTCAAGAATTGCTTTACTCTTATCTAATGATTAATTAAGATAATACAATAAAAATTAAACCGACTAATTTCAAACTTTAAATTATATCAAATGAGTAATGGTTCAATCGAATTCAGAAAAACGGGCATACCGCATCTAGTCCACAAGGAGGAGCCAAATTATCAAGAGCAGTCGCACCCCATTGTACAGCTTGATGGCAAATCAAACTCTCATATGCAAGATATTACCGGATCTCCTACTTTGGAAATGCAAGAGTCACTAAATGACGAATCGCATCGCCAAAAACAGAATTTAAAAGAAATTGAAAACATTAAAAAAAATGCAGGGGACACTAATACGAATAAAGATGAACTTCGATCTGATGAAGAAAAGCCGGGTAACGTGCTTGATGCCAGTGGAAATGTTCGGTCAGCATCTCCTGATGATCTATATAATAAAAATAAAGACGAAAAGCAAATTTTACCAGAGCAAAATGATCCACATTCGAAATTCTGGTCGAATAACCCTGGTCAACCTTTTGCCAATACATGGAGGCCGTCGCCAAAGGAAGCAGAGCAACAAAAGAAGTACTTAAATGAAGGTAATGTAACGTGAATATAAATCGCCGTCAGATAGTATATCTCATAACCTTTATTTATATCCATCTAGAGGGATATAATCAAATGAGCGGCATAGCACCCAATCAAAGAAGTGAGAGAGAACAAGTAAAGAGGTCAAATACTGCCACTACTCTTGGAGATTTTCTTTATGGCGAAAATACGAGTGCAGATGACCATGATAATCGCAAGAGAATTGAGCATCCACAACCTCTACCACCAGTCCGTCCAGATTCGTTAATTCAAAGCCTGCAGTTCAGCGCTATCAAATTTATAGCCTGTGGCGGCTTTATATGTTATTTACTCGGGCGATTCGGTTTTAACGTTTTCTTTGGTGTACTTTTAGCGATTTTATGTGCTTGGACATACTGGAACATCGGGCGAGAAGCAAAAAAAGGATTAGAATGGCAATTGGAAAAGCAGGAAGGCATGAAAACTGTAAGTTTCTTTTTTTTTTAAAAAAAAAAAAACCATCAACACAAACACTAAATTGTTCGACTTAGTTATATACATCGGAAGGAGAGTCTGTTGAATGGCTTAATTACATGGTTGAAAAGATATGGCGCAGTATTGACCCAGAGTTTTTCACTTTGGTTGAGGATATTCTTGAAGATACAATACAGAGTGTTGCACCTAAATTCATTGTATGCATAATATTAAAAAAAAAAACAATTGTTTCTGATTTTTTCTTCAATAGAAAGCAATCAAAGTGTCTGACTTTGATATCGGTGTACAAGCTCCGCGAATCCAAATGTAAGTTCAAACTTATTGTGCTTTTAATACATCATTGAAACGTCATTTAATATTATTCATGCTAACAGGATTCGTGTCTTTCCACCTCTTCCTGGACAACCCGATGAAAGTATTGTAAGTTAGCTGAATTTTTATTTCAAGTGGAGGCATATTAAATTAACTCTTATTTTTAGTTTGGAGAAGCAGCCTTTAGTTTTCATGCACATCCAGTAGCTTCTTTGTCAACAAATCGCAGCCCAAAATCGACTCCCCCTGGGCTATCTATTAGATTCCAAACTGCATTTAAGGCTCCACTTGATATAAAGGCAGAATTAACAGCAGTTTCAGGAAAAATTAGATTTAAGATTTTGACTTCGCCAGAGCTTCCCTTTATTTCAAAAACGACCATTGCATTTACAAGTGTCCCAATTATAGAAACATCGGTGATGCCACTTTCTAAGCATCTGAATATCATGAATGTAAGATACATACATTAATTATATCACATGCCAATATTTTGATTTCTTTAATCTTAATGCATATACCATATTAACAGCTTCCGACAGTAAAAATGCTTGTCAATGAAGGTGTTAAACTGGGTTTTGCAGATTTAGTGGATCCTAAATCGATGACGATTGATATTAAGGCTCTTCTTGGTCCAGGTGCTATCGACACAGCAGCTATTGGCGTTGTAAAAGTTGAAATTCGAGAAGCACAAAGAGATGACTCCGTCAAATTTAAAGGTAAACATTCATTCTGGATCTATTTTTGCTTTTGGGGTGGTTACTCTTTTAAGTGAATGTTAAAAGGTCCTCCTTACTAAGGAATCTTGATAAGGCAGGATGTTCTTGTAGACATTCTTTTAAGAGTTACCGATTTATTTAAAATGAAGATTACTAAATATAATTCATAATGTTATTTCATGTGACGTAGACATGGAAGATTCATATGCTTCACTTTCATTAAGTACTCAACCAAAGAAAACTCTTACAACTACACGAGTATTGACAAACGATAAGGACCCACGTTGGAATGAAAATCTCTATGTACTTGTATCACAAGGTATTTTTTTTTCTCTAGTTTTTTCTGGATGCAAATACTGAAAGGTGTTTACATGCTGTTGCACATATATATTAGATGATATCGTATCCGAAACATGTGTAGATGTGAAAATATGGGATGCAGATAAAGTTAAATTTGATGATTTGTGGGGCTCCGTTTCAACATCAGTGAAAGATATTGTTCAAGGAAAGCTAGACAAACTTGGAAATGTAGAGAGTTGGTGCCAAAATGAGCGAACTGTTTACGATGGGTAAGGATACAAATAGAAAGTTCCAAAAGATAGAATCAAGTATTAAAAATATGCTTTTTTGAATTTTTAGTTGGACACCCATTGATGGAAAATCAATAGAGGAATCCAAAGTCAAGCTTAATATGAAAATGACTTTTCATCCCAAATATCCCACGCCTAATATGGACATATTTACAAGTTCCTCTAAAAAAAAGATGTCCAGTGAAAAGCAAAAGGAATTGGAGACTCCAGTTGATCCATCTCATAACAATGGTATTCTATATGTTCAAATACACCAAGCTATGGATTTAGAAATAGGTGATCCTGAGGTACTACCTACAAACGAAGAATTCAAACATCCATATGATCCTAGCAAGGTGGTAAATCCATATGCAGCTGTCTACATAAATGATAATAAAGTGTATCAAACAAGAGAGAAATTACGTAATCCTAGTCCTGTAAGTTTTGGATAAGTGTAATATTTTAAGATAAGAACTAATTTGGTTTTCTAAAAAAGCACTGGAACGCTATATCTGAACACTTTGTGAAAGATATTGAAAATACCTTCCTCCGTATCTCTGTGAAAAATGCAGTAGACTTGGAGAGAAATCCAGTTCTTGGTACAATATCTTTTAACGTCTCTGAAATATTTGAAGATCAAGATGATAAGGTAAAAAGGGTCATTATAAATTGACTTTTGGTTTCTCATAAAACTTGCATTTATTATAGCTTAAAGAAATTCAAAAATGGGTGACACTTTCAAATGGTATAGGATTCGGAAAACTTTTGTTAACCATTAAATACAAGCCTGTGAAGCTTACAATACCTAAAGAGCTTCAAGGAGCAGGTAAAGAAAAAAAAAATAACTTGTTATAAATAGAATTACCATTTATCTGTTTTTTTTTTAGATGTTGGTACTCTTATTATTGAAAGAGTGTGCCTGAATAGTTTGAAGCCCCCATTTAATAGCCCCAGCTTGGGTAACACCAAGGCTACTATTGCTTTGAATATTGATCCTGCCATGTACAAACGACTCAAACCAAAAAATCTCACGGACCAGAGCGAAAGTTCTGCCCCATGCACCGGCTGGTATAACCAACACTTGTACTTCCCATTGATGATGCGTTACAGAACTGCTATTTATGTTCATATTATTCAAGGATCTATTAATGCAGTCAAAGCTACAGGTAGATTCTGGTTAAAGTATGTCCCTGATGGTGAATGGCAAGATCTTATATTTGAGCTTCAGCCGTTTGTTAGTGAGGGCTCCAAGGAATCCAACAGAAATGAAGACCCTTGGTCTACTCCAGGAGAATTTGGTCAAATCACTTTACGTGTTAAATTTGTTCCAGGTTTCTCTCCAATCCACACCCATTTGAACTCTTTCAAGAGGGACATGATTGGAGCTGACCCGTTCTATAAGGAAACTTTGAAATATAAGGCTCAGAAATGGATAAAATCACAAGCGGATGACGAATCTAACAATGACGAACAAGATACAGAGGACAGAGATCTCCAAGAAGCGGTTCAGGCTGAAAAAGAGAAACAAGACCAGAAGAATGACGATGATAGTGAGACATCTTCTTACTATGGAGATGATATGGGTGATGGATTGTCTGAAGAAATTGAGGAAGACATGGTCGAGCAAGGGAAGAAAAATAAGATCAGCAAGCATCGTGTTGTTCGTAAAATGTCATTAGGTGTAGATAAGGTTAAACAGAAAGTAGATATTCTAAAAGATGGCTTTAATTCAGAAATACGGGCTAATCGAACCGTAGCTAAAGAAGTTTAAAGTTACACTTAGCAATCATTACAGTGTTTACAATAAAAATAAATATTTTTTTTATCAACTCGGGATATTATATGTATGCATGTATGCAAAATGATCCAATAGAACCTTTGATATTATTTAAGTTTTTCTTTGTTACCTCTTTCTATCTTGCTATTATCAGTAATACCATCCCAGCTCTTTGAAAAAGATGGTTCTGCTGTAGCGTGTACTAAAAATCTATAAATATTATATCATAACTGGCTTCTCTAATGATATAAATGTATTGGATTATTATTTCAAAGGTAAACGACTCAGCTTTTAAATGTCTTGTCATACCAAGAACCTTCCGACAGACTTAATCTATTCTGTTTTTAAAATCATTGATATAATTACATGTTCTGTCTAATGATATCTTTATTTTAAACGCTGACAGGATATTTTTAATTAGTATTAATAAGAGAATCTTGCAAGGACGATAATAGCATTTTACAATTGGTATTAATTCACGCAAACTGTCTGAGTAACTTTAGTCATAATAACCACGTTTTTATGAGAAAGTAAAAGCTATAGACATCAAAATCAAAGACACAAATAATAACCAAAGCAGGAAGAGGTGACCAACATGAAAAAAGTTATTAAATCATTGATAAAAAAAAAAAAAAAGACGAAGCTATGTCATCACTTTAAGCATGACTATAATGTTTTAGAGATGGCGCAATGTCTGGGATCTAAAAATTATCTAATAAAATGTCAGTTTGATAGAATCACATCATCGCATATAAGCCCGCTATTGGCTTTTTATTTTATTTTTATTTTTCTTGTTTGTTTTTTCTTTCTTTGCTTTCTTTCTTTTTATTTCGAAGGGATTTAAAAAAATGCTCGCTGCCCGTACACGTATTTCTTCTGTTGCCAGACGCTCCTTTGCTACTGTTGCCAAGGAAGCACCTAAGCCTGTCGTAGCTGACAAGAAATTTAGAGTTGTCGTTGTTGGTGGTGGACCTGGCGGTCTTTCTGGTAAATCTGAATCCAAAAAAAAAAAGTATGGAATAAACAATAAAGCTCACACATTATTTGAATAACTAGTTTCATCCACCGTATCTAAGCTCCTCGGTAAGGATCAGGTTGCTGTTATTGAACCTTCCAGCCATCATTATGTAAGTCATGAACTATCCGCATATATATACAAGCTCATGAGGTTAATCACCATTTTTTTTTTACCTATTTTTTTAAGTATCAACCTTTGTGGACCTATGTTGGTGGTGGACTTAAAAATTTTAGTGAATCTGTCAAGCCCATGGCTGAAGTTATGCCTAACGAAGCCGAGTGGATTCAAGACAAAGCAACTACTTTTGACCCCGAAAACAACTTGGTCACTCTCTCTGATGGACAAACTATCGGCTATGACTACTTGGTAGTTGCTGCCGGTCTTCAAATTAACTGGGACCAGGTAAAGGGTCTTAAGCAAGCCCTCGGTAAGGATGGTGTTACTTCCAACTATGACAAGGACAGTGTACAGAAGACATATGAATTTGTTCAAAATTTCAAGGGTGGTAACGCTTTGTTTACCTTCCCCAACACTCCTCTCAAGGTAAGTTCATGATGTTGATGGAAGGTTTGTGGAGAAGGATTTATTACTAATACAAGAGTAATGGAACAACCAAAACAGTGTCCTGGTGCTCCCACCAAAATGACCTTTTTGGCCGAAGAGGCTTTCCGTCTCAATGGTGTCCGTGACAAAACCAACGTTATTTACAACACAAGCGCTGGCAAGATCTTTGGTGTTGATCACTATGGAAATGTTCTCAAGAAATTGGCTGATGAGCGCGGTATCACTCTCAACACCCAGCATGAATTGATTGAAATTAACAGCAACGACCATAAAGCTGTTTTTAGAAACAATGCCAACAATGAATTAAAGACCTTTGAGTATGACTTTATTCATGTTGCTCCTCCTCAGGGTCCTCCCACCTTTATCAAGGAGTCTAGATTAGCCGATGCTGCTGGTTGGGTCGACGTTAACAAGGATACCCTCCGTCACAACAAATACAAGAACGTCTTTGCTCTTGGTGACTGTTCCTCCCTCCCTACCTCAAAGACTGCTGCTGCTATTACCGGTGAATCCGGTGTTCTCAAGCACAACTTGATTGCCGATCTTCAAAACAAGAAGGTCGAGCAAGCTGTTTATGACGGTTATACTAGTTGTCCCTTGATTGTCGGTCGCGAGCAACTTATTTTGGCCGAATTTTCTGGTTATACCGGTCAGCCTCTTGAAACTTTCCCTATTGACCAGAGAGCAATCAGCAATGTTTCCCAATTCTTGAACAAAGAGGTTAGTAAAAAGAAAGGATGATAAATGGCTAGGTTACTAAACAAAAAAAAATAAAATAAAACTAATTTAGGTCATTCCTTCTCTCTACTGGAATGGTTTGTTGAAGGGTACCTGGACTGGTCCTTCTAAAATCCGTGCTCTCTTTGATCCTCTTCGTCCCAAGCGTGACAACTAATTTTTTTTTTTTTCTTGTAAAAAAAGATACATCATACACTCCATTCCCTTAGTTATATTGCCTTTGCACTCTTTCATAAAGACAGCAAAACAAAAAAAATTATAATCCAAAAATAATAAAAATGTATTAATCTATGCACAGTCATTTTCAAGTAAAAAAGAAAAAAGAATAGAAAAGAACGCGATTGTGATAATAGTCAAGTTTGTGTAATAAGAGGAGGTGTGAGAGAAAGATAAGACTCACCTTCTTAATTTAGATTTAATTACAGAATATTTAAGCAAAGAATATATCTATAGAAACCAAAATTAATTAATTAGATCTCCAATGCTGATCTATATCATTTTACTTTCAAATAGAATATATTTTTTGTAATTTTTTAAAACATCGTCATCTATGATCCCCCCGCAATTTGGTCAGCCAATCTTTTTTGGCGGAGTCAGAACTCTGGGTACTGATGTGTTGAGTGAAAAAAGAAAAAGAAAAAGTAACTTTATGGTAGTCCTTTTGACTCGGTGACAAGAAAAAAAAATATATAGAACCCCCCATGAAGTTTCTGTTTTTTTTTCTTTTTTCTTTTCTTTCTTATCAACTTTCTTCTAACAACAATGGCTCTTAGACTCTTGTCCACCCGTATTGCTCGTCCTTATATGCCCGTCGTCCGCAAGTCTGCTACTTGGGCTGTTTACCGTGGTTATGCTAGTAAGTGTTACGTTTCTGACGTGTTTTTTTTTTTTTTCTCTGTTATTGATCCTCTATCTATCTATAGCCAAGAAGTACACCTTGGACCACGAATGGATCTCTATTGATAACGGTGTTGGCACCTTTGGTATCACTGACTATGCTCAAAAGTCCTTGGGTGATGTTGTCTTTGTTGAAACACCTGCCGTTGGTGATGTTGTAGCTAAGCAAGGTAAGAATGAATACAATTGCTATCTTGGATCTAGGCATATGTCCTAAGTATAAATATGATAGACTCTGTTGGAGCCATTGAATCCGTCAAGGCTGCTAGTGAGATCTTCTCTCCCGTCTCTGGTGAAGTTGTTGCTGTCAACGAACAATTGGGTGATGAACCCTCCTTGATCAACGAAAGCCCTGAAGGCGAAGGTAAGGATCTTTTGTTTTTTTAAAAATTATAAAGAAAAAGGTATATTTGAGCGGTTTTTTAATGTGATTCACTTCATTTAATCTCCTAGGTTGGTTGGCCCAAATTAAGATCAGTGATGAATCTGAGCTTGCTGATTTGATGGATGAGAAAGCCTATGAAGCCCACTGCAGCTCTGCTGAAGATCATTAGACTGTATTTTTTTCCTTTTCTTTTCCCTTTCCAACATCTCTTCCACCTGTATAAAATAAACAAGTTATTTATATAAATATTAAGCATGTGTCTAACAAGTTGAGAGAAAATAGTATAAAAATAAACATGTGACGCCACAGCCCAATCGCTGAATTTGTTTTTTTCTTTCCTTTTTTCTTTTCTTTATCACTTGTCTTGTGGGTATATGCATTTATGATTTATTCAAAGGAACCTATTTACAGTGATATTGGGAACCATAAACGACTTGTTCATATTACATATCTAAAATCCTCCAGTATTTCATCAAGTCTTTATGCCGAAGCATATAACAACGCTTGTACTGCTGTCAAATACGATACTTCAGCTAATTACATAGATGCAAGAGAGGCTTACAAGAGTGTTGTTAAAGTACTTTAATACATATTTGACATCATTTCGTATCTTACTAACGTAGTATATTCGTTACCTTTTCTTGCTTAAAGAACTTTACAGAGCTACTTAAAGGTACTTGCTCAGCAGCAGACTATTACTGTTATTATTATTAACTCTTTATATATATATATATATGTATGTATATATATATATATTGGATACAACACGAAAAAAAAGACGGGAATAGTGATGTAGATCGTAATAAATTAATACAAAAGCTAAATGAGTATAGACATCGCATAGAGCAACTAGACCGATACTTGGATGGGGAAAGACCTACCTCCTCATCTCTTTACATTAACGAAAACTCGCCGTATCAAATGAGACGCGATTCGTCAGATTCAGATTTTGAAAAGACAGAACAAGATGAATTAATAGAGAAAGCAGAGGATATTTTTTTTTTTTTTTTTTTCAATAGTAGTAGAATAAGTTCACTTAACCTCCTTTTCTCCCCTTTTAGTTTTCCCTAAGTCAAGCAGAACTTAACGAAAATAAAAACCATACCGAACAAGCGTTGGAATATTACTCTGACGCTGCAGAACTGTTCCTAAAGGCATTCAAAGGTACGAGTTTATTAGATTTTGGCCCCATTATTTATCATCAATAAAACAAAGACAAAACCAGTTAAAACCATATCCCCTTCTGTTGTTCCTTTGGTGTTAATGAACTCTGTTTTTTTCTTTTTTTTGTATTTTTTATCACATTTCTTTATACAAAAAAGGTTATGAAAATGATACTGAGGAAAAGTTGGCCACTCGAGATAAATTTACAAAAGCACTGGATAAGGCAGAATCACTCAAATCAATACAAAAACACTCTCAACTACTCTCAGTTGGACAAACACGTACAAGATCCTCCTCTACTGCCTCTGATCGTCCCAGTTTACACCATGGTCGTAATTCATCCATTGCATCGATACACTCAATAGAGCCACCACAGTGTCCTACCGATGATATCATGACTCAGAGGCTATCATCTACTGAAATTGAAGTTTTAAAACATACTTCTAATGTAAATGAAAAGATGTTTTTACCGTGGATTGATGAGACTGATTTAAAGGAACAATTTTCATACCAAAGAAGGTTTTTGTAAGTTTTTTTTTTTTTTTTTACATGCATTCAAGAGAGAATATGTTAA
The DNA here is from genome assembly GCA_025399235.1 of Backusella circina FSU 941. Taxonomy (NCBI): domain Eukaryota; kingdom Fungi; phylum Mucoromycota; class Mucoromycetes; order Mucorales; family Backusellaceae; genus Backusella; species Backusella circina. Next base: position 92,980 of record MU622385.1, on the reverse strand, counting down.
AAGGGCTTTTAATAGAGATCCAGATGGCTCACTTCGTTTATCTGAGAAACAGATTGAAAAATTTGGAGGATGGAAACGACCAGCGGATTTAATGAGACATCCACGCCTTATTTGTGTGATATCAAGGTACCATTATACATGTTGTTCTATTGGCAGGTTGAATTAATTTGTTTATATGAATATATAGTAATAGTATCATTCAAGATATTGTAACTGATTGTTCTTTTGTGGCATCTTTGTGTGTTACGGCTGCTTATGAGTGCAAATTTAGGAAACAGGTAGGGCATTAAAAAAAAAAGGAGTGTTAAGATGATGAGTATGTTTAACACTTTTACTAGTTGATTACCTCTTGTATATATCCACAGAATAGACATGGTCAACCGTGTTATAATCCAAATGGAAAGTATGTTGTAAAGCTTATTTACAACGGTATTGCACGAAAGATTGGTAAGATGGGGGTCGGGAAGATCAAGTGTTTTGTTTACTATATTGACTTTTTTAATGTTTATAAAGTGGTGGATGATCTCTTACCTGTTTCTAGAGAGGGGACTTTGATGTGTACATTCTCTACAAATAAAGGTGAACTTTGGGCTAGTATTATAGAGAAGGCGGTATGTTACATTGACACTTTATGATGTTTTCACTGCTTTTGATTAAATAGTTGTTTGTAGTATATGAAATTGATGGGAGGATATGATTTTCCAGGATCGTAAGCATTCAAAAAGAAGACAAATTACTTTTTTTTTTTTTTTTTTTTTTTTATTAAGGCTTATTTCTGTTTATAACCTATAGTAATTCCGGTATAGATCTTCAGTAAGTATCTTCACACATACACTTGTAAGTATGTTTCAAAGTATTCTAATATCGTTTAATCTCTCTCTAGTTGTTTAACTGGTTGGATTCCTGAGCATATCTTTATTTATGAGTGAGTACCTCACTATTAAGCAAAAAAGTAATGACATCATTATTCATTGTTATTTCATGAATAGTAAGCACTTTGTAGCAGACAATGTATGGGATAGAGTACTAGACGGAGCAAAGTATGGGGATGTCCTTATTACAATTGCAACAGGTGACCTGACAGAAGAAGAAGCAAACAATCTTGGATTGGTTCCGACACATGCATATGCTGTTATAGATGTTAAACATATCAATGGCAAACGCTTATTACAGGTTAAGAATCCATGGAGTCATAAACGATGGAGAGGGCCTTATAGTCATCTTGATAGTAATATTTGGACTTCAGAGTTAAAGGAGGCACTTAACTTTGATCCTGATGTTGCTCAAAAGAAGGATGATGGTGTATTTTGGATAGATTTTGAGTCTGTTTGTTTGAATTTTACCTCTATTCATCTTAATTGGAATCCTGAATTATTTACTCATAGATGGGTTTTACACTCGTAAGTGGTAGCTTAATCAAAACATAGATAGCTTGGTGTTGTACTTACTCTCTATCTATATATATGTTAGTGTGTGGCCAGAGAATGTGGGGCCTAAAAAGGATATTTACAGTTTGGGTTATAATCCACAGTTTAGCTTAAGAGTCAATGTTCCTGATAAGAAATCGGCAGCAGTTTGGTTACTTCTTTCAAAACACATTATGGTAACAGAAGAGAACACTGATTATATTACACTCCATGTCTATGATGACACCAATGGTGAGAGAATATATTATCCTGGTACACCTTTCAAAGAAGTAAGTAGATATGGATAGATTAATGGATAGATTGGGAGTTGTAACATTCTGGTTTAGGGCACATATGTCAATAGTCCTCATATATTGGTAAGTGAATGAATCATTAATAGATCTCAATATATATGTATACCAATACCATTGTTGTTGTATATATAGGTTCGTTTTAATGCACCCCCTGGTATCAGTCACTATACAATTGTAGTTTCACAGCATGAGAAAGTAAGAGACCTTTACTTTTCATTGCGAGCATACTCTCTTGCACCATTCAAACTATATGAAGTACCCATGAGGTACTCTATTGAGAAAAAGGTAATTAGACTATATATATATATATATATATATTTGGAACCATCAAACTGCCTATATTTATATCTTCTCCGTTATATAGATTCGAGGACAATGGACGGATCAAACAGCAGGTGGCAATTCATGTAATCCAACTTACCTAAATAATCCGCAATGGAAAATAACAATACCACCTGGTGTAGGAAACGTTGGTCTTTTACTCATGCTGGAAGCATCAAAGAATTTTGCAGTCCATTTATTGGTGGTTGAGGGTGGAAAAAGAACATCGAGTGTATCGGTTCGAGATATTTTAGCAGAGTCTGGGCCATATCGACATGGTTTTTGTTATTGTGAACTGTCTAGTCTTAAGAGTGGGTATTAAATAGAAGAGGGGATGCTTGTGTCATTTATTAAAATAAGGATATTAGGTGGTGATTATACTGTAGTAGCTTCTACATTTGAAGCAGACTTGCTAGGGAAGTTTATTCTAACTATAGCAAGTACAGCTAAAGTAAATATAGAGGCCATACCTTCAGAGGGAGCGGTAAGAATCAAATAAGTTTATTTATAAAAGGGTACTGAGCTTAGTTGGTACAATAGGGCATGTTTAAGAAAGTATTACATGGAGAATGGTAAAGAAAAGAAAGTTTCCTTCCTTTGAACTATACTCATCTCCTTTTTAACTCTAGGATTATTGGCTATAGTGCTATGGGATGCCCTAGTTTTGGAAACTATGGAAAGAATCCTCGTTACCTGCTTGAAATAAGAGAATTGACAACTGTAAAGTAAGTAAATAACAATACAATGTCATATTTACTAGACTCTGACCTAAGCCATCTTAGAGTCAGACTTCAATCCATTAATACCGATACAGTCCCTTCCATGAATGTGACAATATATGAAAAACACCCCACCGAATTATTTGGTAAAGAAGTAGCCACCTCAGGTCCCTATACAAATGTAATTCAAGGTGTTGCTACCAATGACGTTGTATTAAGCCAGAATGAAATGGGCTATATTATTGTACTAGCAACACATGATAAGGATATTGCAGGAGAATTCACTGCTATTATCTACAGTGATAGACCCGTTAATGTAAAAGATGATAAATACTCTTAATTAGATTTGCTGAAAATAATAATAAAAGATATATTTATTTTTGAATGGAGCTTAATGCACGTTGACCAGTAATAAAGGCGACAATCGATAAACCAGCAAAGTAGGGGAGTGTTTGTAGAAGGTTGTTCTGAGTCCAGTATAAATAGAATGTATATTCAAGAGCGACCAAAGATCCCAGGAAGGAGGAGATGTACACAGCGCGAAGTGTAGGTCCTGAGGCAAATTCTGATACGATCTTTTGAGGTGTATAACCAATTTGAAGCCACTATAATATATATGTATATACAAATATGAATTATTGAATTCTATGAAAAAAAAAAGAAAGTATTTTTTTATACTTACACCAACTGCAAGAAGAAGCCAAGGTGCAAGTGAAATGAGACTAAAAAGAGTCGAGAAAATAGCTGGTGGCATCTTTTCAGCTTCTCTAAAGACGTGATGAATCTCTGGTTGTATTTCAAACACATCCTCATCACCTGCTGCGCTCACTAGACCAATAACTACAGAAGCCATCAGTAAGCCTGTGAGAGACATCATCTTACGTGTCATTTTCGTTAATGATTAGATTTAAGAAAAAAGAAAAGGGAATTGTTATTTATATTCTGGTATCTAGCGTGTAAAACTATAGTTGGTGGACTTATTAATTTCATTTTAAATTCAGTTTGTGCTGTAATAATTTTTGGCTGGAAATAGTCTATATTGCCCAGAAAGAGAAACGTTTTTTTATATAAGAACAAAGGTGATATTATCTTGTAAGAAGTACCATCGATCACAACTTGAAAGGCTACTTGATCAGTCTTGTCAGTTTGTCCAAATAAGAATGATATATATTTTTTAAATTATTAAAATAGTAGCTGACAATGTTTATTTACAAAGAAAAGATGGGAAAATGAAAAATGGAAGCATGACACAATTTGTATTAAGAGGTTGGTATAGTGAACAGACAAAACAAGATTACTCGCATGCAGTGATGTATCGCTTTGCCTGTTTGAGACGCTGGCAAAAACCTGTTCTTTCTCTGCCTGCCTTGGTAACACAGTTTCTAGCGACAAACTCACAGAGATATCGACATAGGGTATGTTGTAAGCAAGCAAGGCCAGTGATTTCATTTGTATTTGCTACTTGTTGTGTCACCTCTATATTTTTGTTTTCCTTGGCGAATTTTTCATTTCTCTCATTCATCAGAGTGAGTGGCTCCAATATGTCCCACACAGCTTTTGCGTCTTTTTCATTTAGGGTTGTAGATGATTCAAGCGGATTCTTTTCATTAAAGTATGTACCCATGGTGCCATTATTGGGGGGTGTGAGTCGAGCACTGGCTAGAAGTTCACTTGTGCTCATTGTCATTGTATGCCATAATACTACAGACATCAATGCAGGGGCCAAAAGAGGATATTGATAGAAAAGCTGGCTGTGATTACTAGGAACAACACTAGTCTGTGTTTGTTCTTTTGAAAGGACTTGATTGAGATTCCACGTGGGAACAAGCGCATGTGACAAGTAGGTGTCTTGTTGATTATTCAGCAGAGTAGATTCAGAAAATTCTGGAAGGGCAAAGTCCCAATCATCAGAAAATTCACTCAAAATATTAGGTGGAGACGATGTGAAGGAACTATCAGAAGATGAAGACGTATTGGTATTGCTACCAGAGCTTGTAAGAGGCATCAGCTCTTCGGCTGGAATAGGTGTCAAGGTGGTAGTGAGATCTACAGGTGTCTGATTTTGAGATGGTATGCCCATGCCACTAAGTACCAAATCTAATCGAAGTGAATCATTCTCTTTTTGAAGCTTATCTATTTGAGATTGAGCCCATTTTAATTCCAACTTTAACTGGCTACTTTCTGCTTTATGTTGATCAAGTTCTTCTTCGAGAGTAGTGATATATTCTAAAAAAGGAAATAATAAGCGTCGTAATCCATATTTCCTAAATTGGACAAAAGGATTCTCCTATTTTTTTTTTTTTACCTTTTCTTCTATTTCGAAAGTTGCGCGCAGATATCTTATTTCTTAACTGTCTTCGTTCCTTGGAAGTCATTACTTTGAGCTGGGAATCAGAAACAGGATCATTTATTGGTCTAAAGTCAAGACGACTTGTTGTTTGTTGAAGGTATGGGTGAGGATTGGGCTTCTCCTTTTTGGATGGAGTGTAAGGTTTTAGGTTGGATTCGCTTGAGGGCTCTGGTTGGTTTGTTATTGTTTGATCAATTGCTTTCTTGGCTTCTTCGCCCAACAGAATTTGAAATAGATCAGAGTCAGAGAGGATCTTTTGATCATCAGCGGCAGCAGTGTTCCCTAATAAAGAGGGTTGCTTATTCACTGACCAAGTGAAAAGATTGTTCTCAAATTCGTTATTCATGATAAAATATGCAATAGAGAAAGAAAAAAATAAAAGAAAAAGGCTGTCCAGTGCCGTTTTTGTAGCCTGAAAAAAAAAAAAGAAAAAAAGCAATGTGACACAACATTTAGACTCCACTGCCCATTCATTTTTCCAACCTATAATTGAAGAATACTAAAATATTCCGGACCGGATATGAGTCAAAAATATACTTTAATAAGGCATGAGGAACTCCGTTAATATAAATATGAACTTATCACAATCGAGACTTGATCTATTGCTCTGACTCACGTTAGAAGCTTTAAAATGTCCACGACCTGGATATATAACTTCAGTTTTTATAAGTAATGATTATATTATTGCAGTAAGTGTAATAGTAGAAATAATGATACCTTTAGATCTTTTTTTTTAAAAAAAAAAGCATGCGATACCTGAATAAAGTTTAAAAAAGCGTTCAAGAGCTGCTAATTCTTTAGCTGTTAGCCGTAGGAATATCTCCATCGAACTTATTGTGCCAAAATAAGAATAGGTTCCTGAAGTGCATTGAGTTTGATAGGACAGTGCCATTAAGACTTGAATCATGAAATAGCTTAGACAGAAACTTTGCTGTTATAATAATATGTTAGTTTCTAGCTTTAGTATATCTCTCCTTATATAATAGTCTTCTTTGTTGATTCTATATCTTGTCATTCCATATCATTGCATAAATAGAGCTACTTTGACAAGAAATGGCTTTGAGTTATTTAACACAATTACGGATAAATATTGTTCCGTTTGAAAAGTAATCTATTTTTATTTTTTATTGTATGAGCATCAAAACAGAAAACAAGTTTTGTAGTTTATTGGCATATTTCACTACATTTATAAATTATATATTAAGGTTACTGACTGGGGTATGGGATGTGTACAGAATATAAATATTATAAATTTAATTTGAGGACCCAGGTTTAACAGTCTCTTTCATATTGACGAATCTCTGCAGTACACTAAGTACACTTTCACGTCCAATTTGTGCATTTTGGTTAAATCTTTTAACAGTAAAGTCTTCTATTAGGCTTTCCCATCTGGAAAGAAACTTATTTACAGTCATTGTAGCCTTTTGAGTGAATTGAGTCCTAGAAGAAGTTAATAGTTGATAGATGGTAGATGGAACGATAGTATTTTTTAACCTACTTTTCAGGATATCCAGGCAACGCAGTGTATGAAATCTCTTCCTCACATTTCATAAAGTTACAAAGAGAGAGATTTTCGGATACTAGTACAAAGGATTTCTTTTTAGGGTCTATGGTTGATACTTCACGTACGAATTGTGTTTCCCCTGTACCAAGAATCTTTTTTTATTATTATTATTTGTAAATGAATACAAAGGCACTTATACATTAATAATATTATCAGGTTTCTTAACTGCAGATTAACTTACCTTTAAAAAAAACTTTGGGACATTATGCTTGACTGTAAGGAGTCTTTCAGTAATCAGTATCCCAGTCTCTGGGTCAACTCTTCTATCCAAAACATCGACGTGTTGAATGTGAGCTGAATGGTCATTTGGATACTTTTGCCATTGTGCTGCAGAAACCAAGTTCCATTCGTAATCGAATACATGTGAGGATTTAATAAATATCATTGATGAAATATATATGCACCTCCTTATATATGGAAAAGGAAAGAAGTAGTATGAGCATGGAGCAATAATAACGCGTGTCTTATATTTACACTGAAATCCTATCTCCGTTAATTCTAGCCCAACAAACGCTTATTTGTCGGCGTTGATGATGAACTAAAAATATATTCTTTATACTTCAAGATATAAATATATATATATCTAAAACGTATTGCGGATATACTTCAAAGGATAGCTGTTTACTCCAATTATTTAAACCAAAATAATATTCAGCACACTATTTAATATTAGTGTTGATTACTAAAATTCAACGAATTGGTTTTTTAACCTTTATTAACTCTCTGTATATTCAAAAATAATAGAAATCACTTATTTTCCATCGATAGTCCAAAAAAAGATAAATGTATATAAATGTTTAAAGCGAAGCAGCGGTTAAAAACCTTCAATGATCGTAATCTATTTTCTTAGATTTATTGATCTTATTCTTTACACTTTCTTTTTAATCTTTTAATATGTTTAGACTTGATAAAAAAAGCAATCCAGCCATTTTAAAAAAACAATGTCATGTTCGTATATATATTTAATGTAAAGACACAGAAGTTTATTTGCGTGTTTTTTCTTGTTTTTTTTTTTTTTTTTTTTTTTTACAATTGTGAAGAAAAATTTTTAAACTCAAGCTGAACTGAATCGTAGAACTTCTGGTTAATTAAGACCTCGATACCAGTCAATGCAAGTGCCTTTGAAGCATTGATAGTGTCTTTATGAGCCTCTTCAGTCTTTGCGGCTGCAGTAAACTCCACTGTGTGATTGACAGCATCGGTATGAATTCCGAACATTGGGTGAATACAAGGCATTTCATAACTGACATTTCCAAAATCCGTTGAGCCACCGCCGCTATTGTTTTCTTGATACGTCTTAGGAAGGAATTTAACGCCGAATTTTTGCAGGGCGTTTGCATAAACGTCGGCCATTGCGTAATTGTGTACGACATCTTTGGTGATACCAACTTCACGCCATTTGTACTTCACCTCACATCCAGTTGCCAAAGCGGCAGCCTCAATACATCCTTCAAGCTTCTTTATAACACGATCTGCGTCGGTGGCTTTGAATGTACGGATATAATATGTTGCAGAGGTGTATCCAGGGATGATGTTGGGAGCTTGACCACCGTTTGTAATAATACCGTGAACTCTGTCAGTTGGCATAAGTTGTTGTCTCATCATACTGATATTGTTCCAAGTCTGAACAGCAGCATCTAAAGCGTTGACTCCAACCTATTTGTTATATACTTTCATTACTACTAGATGTCTTTTTGGGTATATTTTTATATATTTACCCAAGGTGCTGCACCTGCGTGACTTTGCTTTCCAAAGAATTCAACTTCAACATTATGAACAGCAATGATTGCAGCATACTGAGCATGAACAGCGGCTGGGTGCACCATAACACAAACATCTACGTTATCTTGGAAAGCGCGCTTCTGAAGCATGAGGATCTTACCGGTGGTATTTTCTATGTTCAAAATTAGGTCATTATTTCTTAAAATCAAGTTGTAGATTACAATTACCTTCAGAGGGAGTACCAAAAAGAACAACCTTTCCGCTTGCTTTTCCGCTTTCCAAGACGGTTTTAATAGCAACTGCAGTAGCTAATCCACTGATTGCAATCAAGTTGTGACCACAGCCTTGTCCGAGACCAGGGAGAGCATCGTATTCTGAGCAAACGCCTACTCTTTTACCTGATCCTTGACTGAACTCGGCCATGAAGGCGGTTTTGATACCAAAGGCTTCTCTTGTGACCTTGAAGCCCTTTTTCTCCAAAAAGGTAGTTAAAACATCATGTGCATGAAATTCTTCGAATCCAATTTCAGGGTTCTCATGAAGCTACAAAAAAAAATGAGTAACTGCCGATATTCTCAATAAGATCATACACTTCTACTTACATCAACACTAATTTCACGAAGTTCATCACTAATAGAGTCGATAGATTCGTAAACCATGTTTTCAATTTTTTCATCATACTGTACATTAACTTGTTTCAAACCCTATAAAAATAATAAAAAGGGGCATTTAAGTTTCTTGTTATAATAGTACTTAATGCAAATAAACTCAAATTATTTACCTCGGAAACTGATTCATCATAACCAGGTAGTTTACCCTTAGTGTGTGCTTTAATTTCCTCGGGAGTATGAGTAAATATGCAACCGAGGCAGTGAGGTTCAGGGTGGGAGTGTCCATTCATGTTAACAGTCATTTTAAATATATAAAGAAAAAATTATAGAAAAACTACATTTTCCTAGTTTTTCCTGCGTTTATATACATTTTTTTTCAGTCACACCTAAAGGGAGCAGCCGGTCGGACGGAGGAAGTTAAGCTGGTTTATCTATATATAGAGCTATCTTGAGAAAAGTTCTTTAGATAAATTCATGTGTCTCATATAGATATTCTATGCTGTCTTTGTGAATGGGGTTACAAATACGAAAACATTCCGGTAGATGCTTAGAACTCTTACTAAATACTGATTTTTCTCGAGGTTTAGCCTTCCGACGGCTGAATGGAGCATGCCATCTTTATCTTTTATCTAAACATTTTATAACTTTACTAAATATATAAATATCAGTTGGGTACACCATCTCTTCAATTGAGAATATTCGGTCTGTCCCTGATATATAATTCTATTCGTCCATTTACCGGGAAATTGGACAAAACCCCGATCTCAGTAGTAGCATTCCGTTTATCTGTCCTTGATTACCCAGAATCAAAAAATAAAGATAATATAATTGCAACTGTAATAATATACAAGAGGTACATCATACCAATAGATTTATATTAAATACATACACGTTTATGGTAGATAAATAGTATTACTAAATCGACTTCTCACGCTTTACATGCAGTCTTTTTTTTGCTTTCTTTATGAAAATTTATAGGACAAAGCACAATTACTTTTGATACTTATCTTTCATCGAACTGCATGCACGTAATTTAGTGCTATTATTCATTTACTTTGATGTATTATTATGCTGTTTGATTCTCAACACCTATATACTACTTTTAACAAAAAAAAAAAAACCAAAAAAATAGATTGACAGAGTGTTGCCTTTTTAAGCTTATCATTGCATGTAACATCAAATTGTTAGAAAGTTTGAGAGATAATAGATAAGAATATAGATAATATTAACCATAATATGAAAGTATATTATTATGAATATTTATTTTTAAATGTTTATATATCTATTCATTAAGCTATATGGATTTTGGTAGAAACAGAATAAACTTTTTTGAGGACAGCTAAAAGTTTTGAGGAACTCAGGGTTTTTTAGGGAAAAATTCCCCGGAAAAAAGATTTTGGTGACCGTTATGTTTTCTTTCTCACTATTATGCCGCTTTTTCTCTAAGACTTTGGATAAAGATTTAGAACATATTAACTTAATATATAATTACTATCAGAATTAATAACGTTCTAATAATTAATTCAAATGATGAACCATGATTTGGCAGCTTTTGCACATCAGTAAAGTTTGTACCTCAGTATCTAAAGTATAAAATAAATATAGATCCTATCTTTGAAATTCAACAAGGTTTTTACTTTTTATTTTGCCTATAGTGTGTATACATATCACGCATATTTTCAGAGCGCCTATTATTCAAACTGACGCTTATAGTCTTAAAGTTACAACTAAGCTTTCCAACATGTTTTTACTGTCATTACCCACTGGACCTTTTATATATTGAATTGAAGAATCCACAGTCAGATAACGAGAATAAGAAGAGCGTGTTTGAGTTCGCTTCTTGAAACAATAAAAGAGCATGATAATAGCACTTCTAAGTCTTACCTTTACATGTCCCTTTGATTAAAAAAAAACCCAGGAAACTAAATATTACCCTATAAATGGTAGTGAAAGTACATATGCTTTAGTCATGTTTCACGCATTGTTATACACAGAGAAATAGCATCTATACTAAGTCCTTCCTATTGGTTTTCAACATTAGATATATAATTTCATTCTTAAATTGGAACTTTATTAATAAGAGAGTAAAGTCAGTTTTTTAGACGAAATTCCCACCATATTCCTTCTACCGTAAACGAAAAAATCTAAATACTTCTAGATCGAAATGTAAGATATGCGTAGTTATGTATATATCGTATTTTGGTTTTAAAATTGGTAGATTTTAGCTATTATAATGAGTTATTCTGATATTAGGGAATATAAAGTTCAAAATAGACTTATTATACCGAATATCTACGTGATATAAGGTTTAATAAGAAGTTAATATGTTGGAGATCAAAGTAAAAGGCCATTTTTTAATAGTTATTAAAAACTCCCACAGCGGAAGCAAAAAAAAAAAGAGGTGCTCTCAAATTGTGTTGTATAAACAAAGAAATGGGAAAAAAACTGCCTCTTTTTTCATTAAAACTATATAAAAGGTGATTCGTTTACAAAAAAAAAGAGCAACTACTATACTCGATTCCAAATATTCTTTCAAAAATATAAAATATGAAAAGTAGTAATGGAAAGCCTTACAAATCGAAATTATTCCTGCGTTTATTTTAACGTGGGATACAATAAAACTAGTGCCATCTTTCGCGATAATTGTTTATCCAAACTAAGGTTTTGTGAGCCAAAGCCATCAAGAGTTGATTACTAAACTAACTACTGTATTTACAATCCGTTTTGGTCGAAGCAAGTAAAAGTGGGTCAGAATAAAGCCGGGTCAGTAATTTGAAAATAGAACACACTAAGATTAGTCAAAAGTTGTTCAAAATTCGGCGTCCTCAGTAAATATATAACACCTAGCAACTTGATATAACTCTTCAATAAATATGACTACTTTTTAAGCTCTCTAAACTTTATTTTCTACCCACTACAATGTAAATAAGCATAACTAAAGGATAATATACTTGATATTATCGGGTGACACATAATGAATGGCTTCCAATCCAAGTGAGTTTACAGAGCAGAAGAGTATACGATGTTTACTATGAAATACCACGTTTATGCCAGAGTCAATAGCTTGATATTGATTTCGAAGCTTAATTGTATATAAAACAAAGTCTTATCACGTGTGCGCATAATGTCTATGCTTTTTTGTTTTTGGAAGGAATTGCGTATTTTCTTCATTTTTATATTCTATTAAAAAAAAAAAGCACATTTTGAAATGCCTTTCGAAATCGACGGTCTCAGTTATGTACTTTTAGCAAGTATATTTGGTGCAGCTTCCATGATTGCTGTTAAGAATGGAAATTACCCTGATGTTCATCCTCTTATTTTAAATTCACAATCCGAAATTTCTCAGTTACGACATCCAGGAGAAGGTGCAACTTTAAGATCTAAATTGTATCCAAATGGTCCGACAGGAACCGCACCTAACTTACGAGACTTCTATGAAACCGCTTTTAACAAACACAAGAGCAATACATTTTTAGGAGAAGAAAAGGATAGCAAGTTATTTTGGGTAAAGCGAAAAAAGAGACAAATTTTAAACTCTGGTGTTGAATATCTAATATATATGCATCTCCTTTTCAAATATACGGCCTTGTAGAATACATACAGTAAGAGAGAGATTCACTTACCTTTGTTCGATTCAGTGACTAACAGTTACTGCAATTACACTTATTAGGTGATGCGTTTGATCGTGTTCAGCATATCTTTAAAGGATTAGTGCAAGTTTTTCAACTAATGCCATGTTCAGGAAAAGAAGACTCATTTGTTGGAATTTATGCATCGACTTCACCCGGTAACTCTAAATATCGCACATCCCCTAGATCCTACTAACGACTTTTTTTTTTGCATTGGGCTTAAACCAACTTAGACTCATTCATGACCGAAATTGGTTTGTTTAACATTTCAATTGAGTATACGAATAAATGCATTGTAGTATTAATTAGACTCTAAAATATAATATATTGCCAATGTCAGCATGCCACTATGGTGGTCTTGTGACTGTACCGATTGCTGCTCAGGCCACCACATCACATGTTATTCATGTGCTTCGTAGTACATCACTGAAAGTGTTGGTGATCGACGAAAGTCATTTGGAGTCTGTTTTATCATTTATAAACGAAACCACAGTTAAATTCATTGTTGTAATCGGAGATACAGAAGCTGACACTGTTAATAATATTGAAATAGTTTCTTTGGAATATGTTGCAGCTCATGGTGAAGAGTGCGATGTGACAAGTCCTGAAATAGGTAACAATGGCTTGATTTAGGAATATTTAGCATATTAAACGATACCTTCATTTACAGATCCAAATACAATTGCTAGTATTTATTATAATAGCAATCTTAAAAAACAGGTAGGTTACATACTTGTTGAGGATAATTGTATTTTAATGACTGGACTCCTTTTGCAGACTGAGATTAATGAAAACCCTGGTATTGTCTTAAGTCATAAGGTAAGAGAGAATCGAATATCAAGAATTAAATAATAATTACCATTTTTTTAAATCGTAGAATATGATAGCTGCTATTTGTAAGTAATTTGTATAGAGTAGATGGTGCCATATTTTATCATTCTCACTATCATTATGCTTAATATTAAAACCAATTATAATGTAGCGTCCTTTCTAGTACAGGCTCCAATGAATCAAAAACCTAAATCTAAAGATAGGCTAATGCATAGCTTTACAATCAGTAAAATCACTCACTTCAAGTAAAATACCTACTCTATATTAATAGTGTATTTATCCATAATAGGTAATATACTAGGCTACGTTTTAGAGGCTATGATTTGCTATGCAGGTGGCTCCATAGCTTTTGAGAACAAAGTATTGCCGGATAATTATGACTTGGATATTACGTCTATTCTCTCGACTATACAAAGAGCAGCTCCGACTATATATGCCAGGTAATAAATAAAAATAAATAAATGTATTCAAATAAAGGCATTGATGTTTCTTTTAGTGGAGCACCTTTTTTAAATCAAGTAAAAAAAATAATAGAGAGTACATACGGAAATTCATTTCTTTTTCAACGTGGAATGGACCGAAAACAGAAATATTTCGAACAAGGAAAGCTTGTTTCCGACTGCGTTTATGATATGCTTGTTTTTAGGGATGTAAAACATCGTATGTTTGGAGGGAATATACGCATAATCTTTTCCGATGACGGTAAATATGTCATTGGATCATTATATGCGTTGATTTTCTAAACGTATCACTATTATTCAGATGATGAACCAAAGACAAACCTGGGGTTATTTTATAGATCTGTTTTAGGTTCCCAATTTATTAAAACATTTGGTTCTCTCGAAACTTGTGGTTCCGTATCTGCCTCTTCTTTTTTTGATTATTTAATGGATGCGCGTTCTATCGGATCACCTCTTGCCTCTGTTGAACTAAAGTTAATTGATGTTGATAAAGATTTCACAGCTGAGGATTATCCCAATCCGAGAGGAGAGATATTTGTGAGAGGAAATAATATATTTGCTGGTTATTGGAATGATATGAAAAGATCATACGATTCAGTCGATCCTGATGGATGGTTTTCTGTAAAGTACATTGGAGAACTACTTCCTAATGGAACTATATTGTTGCTCGAAAGGAGAAAATAGTATGAATTCTTAGCACTGTTAATATTAACTATCTTTATTTGTATCCTTATTCTTACCATCATCATAATTATTAATTTTATTATCGCGAAAATTATTAGTTAAATACCAATAATATATATATATATCAATCATTATATCATATCTAAATAAAATATGCAAGATTATTAAAATGTTATGATGTATTCTTCTTCATGATTTCTACGCTATCGAAAGACAAAAAATAGAAATGAAAAGAAATAGAGACAGTACAAAAACAAAAGTTGGCGGCATGAAAGTGTAATACTCAAATGTTTAAAAGATTTATTATATATATTCATAAATAGCAAAAGTAAGCGTATAGTATCATCTCTAAAAATGTAGTTTAGAGTAACCTATAGTGTACTTCAATTCGATGTTTCTTCCTCTATAATATTATTCCAATTCCAGTGTCTGCGTAAGAATGGATGTGCTTCTGTATTAAAAACAAATTTGTCAAGAGATATGATTTCAGGAGGACTGAATAAAAGATACAAGTATTTAAACGTCTCTGCGAAAATAAACGTTTCCATAGAATCATTTTGATTTGATTCAATGTCGTCTTCATCTACAATCCTATCTACATCTCGCACGATGGCATACGCGCTTTTAGTTTTACACCACTTCTCAATTGATTTGTAAATTTCCCATCCATATTCCTATATTTTTTTTTGGTTTTTACAAAAAAATAAATGTCAATTATTTGATATTCAAAGATTGTTTTTTTTTTAAAAAAAAAAAAACTAACTTGGTATTTTCTGTCTCCAGTAATTCTATATAAAATAAGTAAGCTTTCGACAGTTTCAGGTCGATGAATATAGCGATTATCACCAAAGTACAATTTTTCTGGCCTTTCTTTGACATCAGGAAGTTTGTAATTGATAGAATAATCGGTTTTAAATCCTCCCTTTTTGTTTGGTTTTGTTGCTACTATTGGTTTTTTATCCCCATACCACCAATTTCGAAGCTGCATAAGCTCGTCGTGGGACTTATTATAAGTCAATTGATTATAGGGCTCCGTTTCTTGAAAATACCAATTTTCAGGACATAATCCAGTTTTAGTGGTTCGATACATAAAAACACATGTTTCCAATAGCCCTTTTGCAATTTCCATATCTTCTGGTTCATTGAAAATTTTAGAACCCATTGCAAGCATACCTGGAACGAAACAAGTCTTTTTTTTTTTTAAGAAAAACATGGCTGTAAGCAGTCTATTTTTATACTATATATATTTTTATTATTACCAAATGATCCATTGATGAACTAGATTGTCGTTGTCTAGTATTATATGGAGGAAGTAATAACATATCGTATCCAGGAATTTGCTGGAGCATATACTGTTTCATGCTTTTAATAGATTCTGTGTCTTTTTTTTTCGTAAGTAATATATTATGGATGTATTATAAATTTATGTAGCTTACACATTCTTCCGTATTGTGATCTTGTGCCATCTACAAGAATATGTTCTTTGAGAAAGTACTATTTGATTTTTAATAAAGTGCACATGTATTTTTCATTTATTTAATCAATTACTTAATAGTAAGTACCTCGAATGCGCTATCGCCCATTGCTCCAAATGTGCTTGTAGCTAAAGTACACATTAATACTCCTGATTAACACCATATTAACACATAATATATATACCATCTCTAAAATATCCATTTTTTGTATCCATTGAAGTTGGATAAAGACCCTTTATATAAACTCCACTTTCGTATCCCATATTTTCTAAGAGATCAATGATTGCCTGTGCCTGGATTTTTTTTTTTTTTAATTTTAATATTAGCACAATAATTCCTGTATAAATTTTGTATCCTGTTACTTTTTTGCCATAAATGGGGTTTCCGGTTAATTGAGAGAGCATCATGAATTCTAACTGAACAGTTCCAACTTCTGCAAAGAGAGTATTACGACTATTGGACTTATTCCTATTAATTCAAGTTAGATACCGTTTCTCTTCTCTTTCTCTTTTTCTTTTTCAAAAAAAAAAGAAAAGAAAAAACCTTATAGGGTTCCAAGTATGAGTTGGCAAGCCTGATTCTGTCTCAAAAGCAGGCAAAAGTACTTGAGCTAATTCCTCTGCCTTGTGTAACAATACATCGTGTTTTTTCTCTGACAATTCATATGCACTAAGTAGCCCTCCTAGGTATCGTATAATTGACTCAAAAACACTAAGATCGTCCTCTACGTTGAAATTGATTTTCTTAACAAAAGGTAAAACTGTAATGGCTTCGTCTTCCAGCTCCATGATCATCATTGTGCTAAGAGAATCAACCATTGTGGCGCCCCATCCGCCGAAAGGATCATTTGACGTATTACTTAAAGGGCGTAATTCATCATGTCCCATGGCATATTGCTCTTCAAGCAATATATGAAACGATTATTATCATTTATATCATATGAAAATGTTATTAAATATGTTTAAACTCACTATAACCATTCCATCCGTGTAAAAACGATTTTTTTACTGCCAATCGTCTTTTTTCTCTAATGGATGTATATTCAGCAGGTTCAGGAGGAAAATCGTACTGCATTAATGGAACCTGGGAGTTAAAGCCATCGACACCGTATAATATGGATTGCTTACGAGCAGGCCGACTATGCGGATGTTTTCTTTCTGTTACTGTATTGTTAGAATGGTTTGAACCTTTGTTTTTTAATTTATTGAAATTTCTTATGCTGACTTCTCCACTCTGAGTAATCCATATTTGACATAAAATTACAACGATGAATACAGCCAAAAGAAATAAACGCCATCTTTTCGGCACACCTAATATATAAGAGAGTACCATTGACGGATTACTTGTTCAACTTTTATATATATGTATATATAAATGGAGAGATAGAGGAAAGAAAAGATACTAAAAGGAGAGTAATTAATAAATAAATATATGTAAAGAGTAAAAGGGGTGTAAAATAAGTGATAAAATCATTGATTCCAGAGCTTTTGCAGAACCCATTTGTTAAACGTAAAGTGAGTTCTTGTACGACAGTTCACAGGAGCCAATTTTCACCACAGGGGATGTGTAACATGTTTTTCAACTTTCATTGGAGGACTAAAATGTATGCTTTTATTTTTATCACCACAAAATAAGAATATATATAAAAGCACTCAGCTATTTCTATTAGTATCACTTTTGAAAATAATATTCAACCCCAAATAAACTAAAATATTTTTCAAGAAATAAAAAAAAAAAACGAATGAGGTCTTCTTCTCTTATCTAATGATAGTTACACTATGGCTTTTTATTTATTCGCAATCGCATAGAAACAGACTGTAGAACAAGTAAATGTTACACCGACTGACACCAATTACAATAATCCATGTTTCTTTTCAATGGCAAATTTTACCAGAATTCAATTTTGTAATTGGAAAATGGCAATTTCTGAAATAAAGAAAGTGATTACTTTTTTTTTTCTTTTATTCATGTCTCCATGGGATGATTTGTATGAAATGTGGGTAAACT
>MU622385.1:60614-74782 GCA_025399235.1 Backusella circina FSU 941 | reverse complement strand
CAACATGCATTTAAAAATCTAAAAATATACAACAGAATGTGCATATTTTCATATTGTTATTTTTTTTTTTAAAAAAAATAGATTTATTAATAATTCTAATAACAATGGTATGTATATAATATAGCAGCAGTTCATGTAGCAAAAATCTACATTAATATGATTAAATAGCACCATAATGACAGATAATTACATAATAATAATCTTTGATTATTTTGCCCTGCAATGTCATTAAGCATGCCAATGGTTTGACAACTATGTATAAAAATGAAATGAAATGTCATTTAAGTAGTATTGTCTGTTTTTATTATGGCCTATTGACAAATTCTCTCTCATATAATGGTATATGATTTTCTAAAATAGATAAAAAAAAAAAAAGGACAGATTTACTACGAATAGAACCAATTCTAAGGGGGAAAGGGGTAATAAGGACCATTTTTTTTTTATCCCTAAGTTAAACTGATCTCCGTATTTTTCATATTACTAGTGGATTCTATGTCATAATTAACCAAGAAATAATGCACGTACTTCTAATTTTGATGCTTATTTTATTGTCTGTGATTTCATATGGTGTTTCTTTTCATGGTATACATGCCAAATCTTGACCACCTACGACACTGTTATTTCTTTTTCTTAAAAACTAAGCGTATACATTTTAAAACTTCATCGCCAAATTTTGTTTTCTAGAACTGTATATATAAGAAAGTAAAGAGAAGCTTCTCAATGATCTACAATAAACACATTAATAATACTGAGCTACTACGTCTTGTAAAATGTGAAAGTATAATGACAGCAAGGTACTTTTGTAGTAATTTTTTTTTTGGCAACAAAAAGCTATTTTAATTGTCACTATTTTTTTTTTTCCGATAAAGATTATTAGGTTTTTAAAAAAAGGGGGTTAATCGTTCTTTTAACTACATCTCATCTATGAAAAAAAATTAAAAATAAAAATGTATCATTTTAGTAAATCAGGAGAGAATACCTCATCGATATGACATTGAACATTTCAGGGCACATTAATACTTCCATTACTAGTAAATACTGAGATATCTGATATTGATTGATGGCTTGGTTTATTTCATTTTTTAAAAAAGTCCATATAAAAGAAAGTGACATTAATAAGATAAAATAATAATATAAAAAATATTTAATTCTCTCGTATCTATTTCTCATATTAATTATATTGCAAGAAAATGAAGTTACTTTCTTTTACTTTTTTTACATGCATATTAGCTGCTACCGCTACTCAAGCCGCTGTCGGGGCCGAAACTAAACGGTAAGATTATACATAGAAGAGCTTATAATATTTGTGTTCGAAAAAATACTTACATGTATGATTAAGTGATGATGTGGGAATTTCATCCAGCGATACATCACTTGAAGGCCGTCAACTTCATCCTCGCAAACAACTTTTGAAAAGAATGATTAATAATCCTCTTACACAAAATAACAACAGTCAAAAGGAAGAAGTTGACAGAGCATTTGAAGAACTTGCTAGATTAATAGTACCGGGGTCATCAGCCTCTCAACCTTTGTCGCCTTCCTTTAGCCGTCAACCTGTCATGCGCCCAGCCTTGAATCAACCTGGACCGTACAGCTTCCGTCGCCCTCTTCCACCACCACCATATTACCCTGGAGCTGTACACCATGGATCATCACCTTTACGTCCACCTCATGGACCACCACCTCCTCCTCCACACTTACCATCGGCTCCTCCTCCACCTAAAGCCCCTGATGCAAAAAAGGATAGTAAATCGGATAAAGAGGACAAAGAGGAATCGGAACCTGAGGACAAAGAGGAGTCTGAGGAAAAGAAAAAGTCTGAGGAGGCAGAAGATAAAGAAGAGTCCGAAGAATCAAATGATGCCAAAAAAGAAAAGGAAGAGGCGTAGTGGGTTCAAACGCTTTTAAAGGATTACATTATTTTATTTATTTTTCTTTATCTATCATAAATCGCATTCTATATTTCACTTATTCTACTTCATGAGCCATACAGTAATAAAGTGAAAACAATTATTTTAAAAAACAGCTTTGATATGCTATTTTCTCAAAGGGAATACCCGGTTTTAAAGTATTCGAAATAAAACATAATATCGATATGACATGCAATGTCATATTACATCTAACGTAGGGATGTATGCGTTTAAGCTTCGAAAACTTCCATTTAAAGATTTGGAAAAATCCAACTATAAAATTAGTCAGAAGTAAAATGCCGTGATTTTGTTTCATCATTTTGTACCTTTTCTCGGATTGAGATGATATCTGTACATTACCACGACTGATTTTATTGGTAACTGCTACTTCTAGCCGATAAATATCTATTTTGAGTTTTGAGGTTATACAAAAGTTATAAACTGTAAGTGTATATATATATCATCGGCAGCTTATTGTCAAGCTCACTTTAAATTTAACAAATATTTAATATTATTATTGATGTTTTTTTTAAGTTAGTGCCCCTTATCTCCTAGAATAATAGCGATTTTTTTTATTTTAGTTTATAAAATAAGTATACTCTGAGGTATTAAGGAGCTGAATATATTGAATTTTGAACGTCAAATATAAGATAATATAGAGTAATAGTGAAGTATAACGTTAGTATCATTATCAATTGGGCCATTTTTTATTACTATTATTAGAAATAGTTATGTTCTTTCGGTTGTGTGTAGAATAAAGTTTAACTGTGGCTCATTTACACGACATAATTGGTATATGGCGTTGATCACGTTCATATTAATAAAATTGCATATGATTCATATTGAATCAGCTAGTATAAATGAACTAATTTAAAAAAGAGGGGTAGCTATATCTTTTTTTCTTATTCTTTTGATAACCATTATATTTATTGTATACAATGTCTCTAATTTCGCCTGTATCATCGAAACAGTTCCACTCTAAGCCTATGGCTATATCAACAATCACTCTATCTGTTAACTCACAGAAGTATACGAAAAATGAAATCTATTGTAGTAATTTAGAGTCTTCCAATACTTGTCAATCTCCATCACCTCAACCCACTAAATCCGACATAGATACACCCAATAGAATCCTAGATTCTAGAGCAACTTCACTATCGCCCGCTTCTCATTCTAGCTCGAATTACTCGTCCTGGTCTACTTCATCATCACCAAACTCTTTATATCCAATAAAAAATCTTTCCAAATTAACCCCAATAAATAAAACTCAGAGTGATATAACCCAGGCTAGTACATTAAGGCAGTCACCGTATGGCTCATATGGACATAGAAAAAAAATGCCAATGTCCTATCATATAGATTCAATTTCTTCTGATGATATGCTATCAAATATGCCATTATCTCTCCAGGAAAGAAGACTCCGCAATAAAACTGCATCAGCTAAATATCGAGCGAAAAGAAACCAGCAACATAGCGAAATGAGGGCGCTGATTGATTCATTAACAAAAGAAAACGAATTGCTACTGCGTCAGCTTGAAAATGTGCAATTTGAAAATGTTCATTTAAAAGATACTTGTGATAAACTTCGTGGAAAACTAATGGCACAACAAATTATTAAACAATATTTAAATGAAAATAAGTATCAACAAAGTTTGGACGACGGTGTTACGCATTGCTTCTCATACGAACTATCTACTAATCCGGTCTTGAAAAATAATCAGAGCAACAAAAAACAGAAAAATGGAAAGTGAAGAGCCAAGGATTTTTACCGAAAACCTAGTTACCATATTGTATTTCTATCTATAAATTAGAACTAAAGTTGTTAAACAACCGTTAATTCCTCCTAACCTCCATTATTAATTTCGTTGAAAAATAAAAACTTAATTTTTTTGATCTTTTAAAAGGGGAGAGATTTAGTCTAATCTTGCGTCTAATTATCTAACCTACTTTAATTAAGATATGTGGTAAGTGGTAAGTGGTAAGTAATAGCTTTTTTTTTTAGTAATTTCCATTTATGCAACATTTCAGAAGGTGGAGCAATGTAGCAATTTTTTCTAATTCAATCTAAATGAGAAGAATTTTATCAGCCATTATGTATTTATTTAGTTCATTGATTTTTATTCTCATTGGTTTAAATGTAATACTGTAGAATCGAGGTATTTGGAAAAAGTATCAATTCAGAATCTTTTTCTTTTCTACAAATTTCTCTTGTTTTATTCAGTCTCCCAATTTTATTATGCCTATGATTTTCCATATCTAAACTTATCTAAACATCACTGGTTCTTTTTTTTTAGAAAAGTAAAAATATGCTTCAGCAGAACAGAGTTGATATTATAGTATCACAAAAACCACACATTTGAAGAGGTAATCTTTTTTAACACATGAATCAGCATGATATATTTAATGAACAACTTTAATGAGGATTTGTTTTTAGCACTTTAGTAAAAGATGGCAGCCGTTGACACACAAGAAGGCTTCAAAGTAGACTAACACGGAATAGACAGAGTGCCCTAAGAGCCACCAGTAATTTGAGCCTATTCATTCAATGTCGTACAAATCCAGATTTCTTTTGATATCTATTGCTAAATATGGAGATATTAATCACACTCTTCGCATTTTTTAATAGGATGACTCAAGGATACATCCTTTTTCGTTCTTTCCCTAATACAAATTCAATTTGAAGCAATTTGAAGACAGATTCTATTACAGTATGAAATATATATATATATATATATATATATATATATATATAATGGATAAAGGATATATTCAAAGACAATACCAAATTTATATTTTTTTCAATGTGTGAGCATCTCTACATATACCTAGAATATATATTTTCTATTGGAGTCTATACTAATTAATGATAAGAGTGGTCAATTAACAAATGGCTCTGGATCCTTTCTTTTTTTGAAAGGCATTGTCACACAAGTGTGCTTCAAAGGTTGATATAAATATATTTTTCAAAATATCTACCTATTTTTACCAAGGGTTTACAAAAAGCACGGTCATTTTTTTTCAAATATAAATGAACAGCTTAAAAAAAAAGACTAACCAAACCATGCTTTTTTCCTGCTGATTTATTTCAAAATGTCTTATAATTAACTGTAAGAGACCGATCAGAGGAACGATTTTGATTGGTGAAAAGTATGGCGGTCCTCAGTAAGTATATGTGACAACAGATGTTGCACATTCAGTAATGAAGTAGCATCCTTTTTATGTAGGATTAAGCAATGCCCACTCATTTATTCGCCTAAATTAGCAAGTAGTATAATTTTTAATATAAAAATAGTATTAATAGAATAAGGTGGCTTTATACAATGGTTTTTTAAACACATAGAAATAAAAAGCATGTTAATTTTATTTGTTTATTTTTAGGGTTTGACAAAGTTATATAAAAATAAAGTGAAGAAGTGGGGCTATGCAATAAAGGACTATTTATTTTGTCTAAAGTTTGGCGAGTAAATGCAGTAATTAAAATTAAAGATGTGATCCCTTTACTATTAAAGAGAAATTATATTATATTAAGGGATAATGAGATTGAAATTTTATCCGGTGAAAATCTTCATGAAAAGATAAAGCACAGATCCAACAAAGCGAATAGCAGATAAACCAGCAACTGACCAAAGAATAAAACCAAGATAGAGAGTTGTTCTCTGTTCATACTCGCCGAACCATTTTAGAACATCTTGACCGTTTGTAATAATTGTTACCAAAATCATATTTGTTACAATCCAGCTTAGAACAAGCGTTGTTCTAAAAGACTTGTAGTAATCTTCTTGTTTTGTCTTTGCGTCTCGTTTCTGATGCGGAGCTTCGAAGTGTGTTTTCAATTCGAGGCAGGCTTCTTCATACTGATCATTCAAATCCTTTTGCTCTGTAGGTAAGTCTACTTCAACAGTGTGCTCACCATCTTTACCCTTCTTTGCTTTTACAACACCCAAATCAGTAGATACCGAGTTGTCACCTTTTGTTCCCCAAGAAACATCGTGTGTGTTACAAAATGCATATATATTTAACACGTTGATATAACTAGGAGACATGAAGATATAAGGCAAGAGACTGGTTAACATATGCCAAGGATCCAAAAACAGTACACTTGAAACAAAATACATGAGATAGGTTGAACAGACAGAAACAATCACATCCCTAAAGGAATTCTGCTTGATCAATGCCAAGAATTTGTCATTCGGACTTGAAGAGGCAGTATCAATAGCAGAACGAACACCGATTACAGTAATCCATCCGGTACAAAACAGAACATAGCCCATAAGTAGAGCAAAGAACACAATAATACTTGTATATGCCCATTTCAAGCCTTGAGGACGATTTCCGAGAGCAATAATGACTTGGACGATGAGTAGCATGACGTAAATGTAGTTTAAAACGGTATGAATAACTGATGCAGCATTAGCAGAAAAGGGTCGAGGTTCCAAATAGTCAGATGTCATTGAAGTTGTCATAATGTAGAATACCAGGTAAAAGTTACCGATGGCGAACCATGAAAAGAAAAGATTAAAGAGTTGGTAGAGATCTTCAAACATGAATAGCAGTTTACGGAGGATAAAGTGATCAGAGCTCCAAACTTTGCGCCAATGCACCATTGAGTATATACCAGCAAAGAAAGAACCATTTAACCATCTACGACGTTGAGATATAAATTCTGGGACATTATCAGGTACATCTGTTTCACCATAGGCGTTAGAGCAGTAATGTAAAACCCAAGCAGCCTTTTTCTTGGCAACAAGTTCATAACACAGAATACGATCTTCGGCAAGATACATGTTGGCTGTAAAAATATCTGCATCAGCTCCGTGCATTTTTTCACCCAAGAAATACTTTTCAAGTGGCCCTTCACCATTTGCATCATTTTGCAATGCTGTGTAGCGATAAGCTGAAAAGGCACCAGGTAAAACAGAAATGTGACCAAATACAGATTCCAAAGGTTTGTCAAGAATATTTGACATTTTATACTCAAAATTTTGTGATGCAACAATCGGATTCAATAGGTATTTTCCTCCTGTTCCCAACATGGCTTTAATTTCACCACAAGCACCTGCCACATTTTTGTTGATATCAAAGGACTTCCAAAGATTGTAGATGGATTGACCTCCTGGCTTTGTTCCAACATCGATTAAAACACACACATTTGGATTCAAGAGAGGACCGAATGCTTGAAAAAACCAACGATGAGAATTGATTTTCTTTTGATTTTTTTCCTTGAGACAAAAGAGAATCTGGACTGGTACCACTCCCTTTTCTGATCCTCTAAAGTTCATATTTGCATCTATCGATAATTGGGTCGTGTGCTACAATAAACATCGTGCAACGTTACATAAAATATCAAGAAAAAAAATGAAACGCTTTGAATTTACCTCATAAATATGAGCTGTAACAGGTTTGCCCTCCACGACATTCTTTGCTAGACCATCTTGGTAGCAACCCATAGCAGCTAAAACTGAAAGGGTGCGTGAATTGATTTTAGTGCGACCGTCAGATACAATGCACACCACCACTTTTTTCCAGCCTGCTGCACCCCATACTTTAGAACGATTGCGGGAGCAAAGGTGAGATATATTTTTCATAACACCATTCATAGTTCTACAAAAGAGTACTTCGTCTTCCTGGAAGAACAAAACCAATATTAGATTTAGAAACAATAAATCCATATTTTCAAATAAAGTGGTCGCTTACATTATACATTGTTAATACAATAAATAGCTCGGTTTCTCTGTTCAAAAGATTCTGTCTCAGCTTGTAATTTTCCTTTTGAAAATCAGCGGGATCACACGTTGCAGCTGTGTATCGCATATGAGTAAACTCGTTCTCGTCTTTGCGTTGCACTCTTTGGAGATACTTATTAGGAACGGGATTATCAAGAACCAAGTTACCACCTGTCAGTTTAACCTTTCGAACTAAAATTTAGAAAGAAATGTATTTAATATCCTAGTTTGTATATATTTTTTCCACCAACTAACAAGCATTGACAGATGTCAAATAGGAATAAGCTACTTACTTGTCTTGTATCTTCTTGTCTGTCGTCTCGGTGCCATCCCGCTTTCAACAGGACCTCCTCCTACCATATTCGACTTGCCCCCGCCGAATTGCACATTCCCTATCTTCACAGAAGAAGACATCGATGGACTAGTAGGACTATTTAATAGTGGCTGTTGCATAGCATCAGGACCACCCATTGGAGTATCATAATAACCTAATGGTTCGTTATAAGGAGTGCTATATTGCGGTGTTCCTCCACCACTTGAGAATGAAGTCTGTTGAAGAGGATACTCCTCTCCAGTATTAAAGCGAGGCCTAGATTGTAATCTTGCTGCCGGCAAAGGGCTGCTGCTATTGTTTTTCTCAGAATATTGATACATTACAGGTAAGAGAAATAGCGGACGAGGTAAGTTTATATACTAATAAACTACTCTGTTAAGGGGGGGAGTTGCGTTTTTGTAGAATAAAATAAAGAAAAAGAAACAAGAATAAAGACAAGAGCATAAGCAGATGTATGTCTTAAATAACCGTACGCAATTAAAACGTGTGGTACCATCCTTAATAGATACTTTCAATCTGCATTACTTAATTTGGGTATTTGCTTCCTTTTGTGAAATTAACTGCAAGAGGGGTTTTAATCTTGTGTGCAACTCCCATATTTTCAACATACCATGAGCCAGTTTAATGAGGCAAACATCAAATATGAGTATTATTGGATGAATTCAATCGACAGTGTAGCTGAGCAAATTAAGTTATCTCGTTTTGGGATGAAAAAATGAAGTTTAATTTCCAGTTCTAAAGTAACGCAGAGATGTTTATTTATAACATCAAAAAATAAAAAGGACGTATAATACTTATAATCTTTATGGAGATGGCATTGACCTTTTGATATCGCCCTAGAGTTGACTCTAGTGTGTTACACACACCTAAAGCGATACATGGGACCAATCCTGACGTCAAAATAGAATGGTTTTATTTTCTCTACTTTCTATTTTCTACTATTTCCAACCACACTCTCTTTTCTTTTCGTTTTTTTTGACTTGAAAAAAGATGTCTGAGAATACGCTTGCTCCTCCGCAAAACGACAAATATGTTCGCGGTGTCTCATTTGATACAATGACTGATCAGGATCAGCCAGACTATTCCTTTACATTAAGAGGAAAGATTCAAGGTTATCAACGCACCAGACGTAGTAGAACATTCCTTGTTGCTACCGATTTGGCAAATTATAGTGATTATGCTTTGAATTGGGCCATTGAGGTTGAATCCTAACCAATTAGAATGTGAAAAAAACGAGAACTAATTGGGTTGGTTTTAGGAATTAATGGACGATGGAGATGAAATTGTTGTTTTACGTGTGTTGACACTTGATCTAAATGGTTGGTATATAGAAAGTATAGTATTCAATTATGACTTACATAAATAAATGAATAAATAAAGATGGAAGACCCAACTTGAGAGCAATGTTGCGTCATGAAGAGCTTCAATCTAAAGAGAGAGCTTCGGCAGTTATGAGCAAAATCATGGCAGCAGGTGGACCTGAAAAGAAGGTACATACTACAAATATGTAACACAATACATTGCTTATAATCTCTTTTGTTTAGATTAGTGCTGTTATTGAGTTTGTGATTGGAAAAGTACAGGAGACGATACAAAATATGGTAGATTACTGTTATTATTATACTACATAATAGATATAATACTAATAGCCGTATATAAACGAGTAGATATCAGTTTATCAACCCTCTATGCTTATTGTTGGTACCAGAGGAATGTCTGAATTAAAGGGGATGTTTATTAACAGTGTATCCAAGTATTGTTTACAACATTCACCAGTGCCCGTAGTTGTTGTTCGCCCTGAAGACAAAATTAAAAAGCAGCAAAAAGACGAGAAATTGAAAAAACCAAAATCTAAAAAAGGAAGCAGACTGAGTGGGATGTTCCGCATAAGTAGCCATTCCAGTCTCTCTAGTTTACAGTCCAAAGGGTCGGATTCGTCTGAGAGTAGCGAGGATGAGGATCGAGATGTTTCCAATGCAGAGCAAAAAATGAAAAGATTATCTGTGTTTGAAAAAATAGGCCGCAGATCTCGCTCACCTTCCCCTTCTAAACCAATCATCAATAAGCAGTAATGTTTAACTAAAATTATATATAAAAATAAAGTAAATTTTGAAATAAAATAGCACTTTTAAGATGTAAAAAGAAAAGGATGGTGATTACTATTATATTTATTATGTTATATATATATATACATATCCGCTTCGTAACGAGATGCTTTATTTTATCTTTATAAGCATTTAATAAATCATGATGTATTAAGGAGCCCCCCCTTTTTTAAAATTAGTGATGGAATATACTTGTGTCAATACAATCTAATGCGGGATTATCATCTAAATACAGTACATTGTGTTTTAAGATATAAACATGTTGACAGAGACACCCTTTTTAAGTCCTTTTTGATCATTTGAAAAATGGTACTCCGAAGACTAAAATTAGATATGATTTCAAACTTTGATCTTACGATAACATTGTGATCTTCCATTTTCGTATATACAAAGTACAAATTTTATTTAATCAATAGGAAATAAATAAGAAGCAAATAATCTGCTTTTCTTCTTTTAAAGAAGAATAGAAGTGAGGGAAGTAATTTAAAAAATATGGAGATATTGAGTCAAGAAATAAACTTTTAAGTAATAATAATAATAATATAATGGGGGGAGGAGGGATTTAAAGAAATTTAGGCACGTTCCACTTGATTAACTTGGTATTTTTCATTTTTGGATGCTTCATTATCACTGCCAGAAGCCTGACTAAAAGAGTCAGAATGGGCATTGGTATTAGCAGCCATTTCCTTCTTTTCGAGTGATGCTTCTGATGGCACACCTTCCAATTGAGAATCGGCCTCCATACTCTTGCCTGGACCATGGAACCACTTGCGAGCACGGAATCGATAGTAAAGAACAGAAGCTCCCATGACACCACTGAATACAACGATAGCGTAGTTCATATTGTCTATTTATATGTATATATAAAATTAGTATTAAAGCACATATATGCATTAGTGAATATGTAAAAATCTTACCAGGAGTAACGGGATATTCAGTAGGGCAAACGAAGAGAGCAGAAGTCAATAAAATCCAGCAGAGACTTGTGACGTTGATAATATCGGAAAATGGACCGAGGTGGAAGGGACCGCGTACAAATGTTTTGCGAGCAACGGTGAGTCTAAGAGCAATAGGAATGAAATAGGCTAATGAAGATGCAATGGTATTGACAGAGACGATGGCATTAAATGCAGTCTCATTGATGATATACAATAAGCCAACGACCATAGCGAAGGTAACGTTGAACCAGACAGCATAAATGGGAGTCTGAGACTTGGGATGGATTTGCTTAAGATAGTGAGAGAATGGCATAGCACCATCACGAGCAAAGGCATAGACCATTCTAGAACTACCCAAAGTCAATGCAGAACCAGAGAAGAACATGGCACCCATGACAATAGTGGTAAATACAACTGTCCATTTGTATCCAACACCGTCAAGGAAGACTTGTGTCATAGTAGGGTAGATTTCAGTATCGACAATCTGTCTTTGGAAATCTTGTACACAGAAATTAACAGAAACCAAAAAGATAAAACCAACAATGGCAGAAGTGCCAATAGCATAGAGGATACCGCGTGGGGCACTGCGACCAGCATCACGAGTTTCATCAGACATATGGGCAGCACTATCGAAACCGGAAAGGGTATATTGGGATTGTAATAGACCGATCAAGAAGGCGTAACCAGAGGCTGAAAATCCAGTATCATTTTGGAAGAATGTAAACTAATAATGTGTTGAGATTAGAAGTGATTTTTTTTTAAAAAAAAAAAGAAAAAAAAATAGATAAGTTATAGATACTTACCACCCATTCACCGCTAGCTTTGTTGGGAGTAAGAACAAGACCAACAATGACAATCATAAGGGTACCAACAAGATGCCAATAGAGTGATGCTTGATTAAAGAAACCATTGTATCTTACACTGACTGAGTTGATAATGCCATGTACAACTGCAATGACAACGAAAATACCGTACTGCCAGTAAATACTGGGAGATTCGTTGGAATCACTAATATTAATAAGAGAGGCAATGAATTGTGCGAGACCCAAATCAGCGGAGGTAATAGCAACTGTGTAACAAAAAAAAAAAAAGGTGTTAAAGGAATGAAAGGATAAGTTGTAATTTTCGTGTATATTTTACCTGTCTATATATGCCAAATCAATCGATTGTTAAATGTAAAATAAAAGGATTAGTAAGATATTTTTTAGAGTAAATGATGGATTCCTTACCAAACCGAGCCAATTACACCATCCAGTGAGCCAGCACATAATGGGAACCCACTCAGGGGGAGCAAGCTTAGATACCCAAATGTAAAGACCGCCAGTGATGGGATATGCAGAACAGATTTCAGCTAGTGAAAGACCGACACCAAATGTAAAGACGGAAACAAGTACCCAACCCCACACTACGGCAATGGAACCACCAGCAACCATAGCATCACCCCAAAGCTATTAAATAAATAAAAGAAATATTAGAATTTATATGTTCTTCATTACTGAATTATTAGTAGCACAACTTACAGGAGTAAGACCTGAAAGAATAGAACAACAACCAAAGGCAATCGAGAAGTTGGAAATGGTGGACATGGTCTTATTCATTTCCTAATTAGTTTAAGTAGGGGTTTTTTTTTGTTAGCTGAGATTGTATTTATGTCAATAATAATAAAAAATAAAAAAAAAGCGTACCTGCTTGTAACCAAACGATGCTAAGATTTCTGCTTCTGTTTGGAATTTGGGCGTGCCTGATTCATTCACTTCTTGAATCTCGTTTGTCGAACGGCTCGAAGTACGATCCATATCAACCATTTAGTGTATTATAATAAGTGTTTTAAGGAATTTTCTGGAGGTATTAAGTATAGAAAGGACTGTAGAAATCACAAACAAAGAAAAAATAAGCAATTATATTCTAAACGTTTGAAGTGTTGCTTTTGCTAAAATACTTTACGAGTTTTGGTGCGACTAGCTATTTTTTTTTAAAAATATATATTTGAAATAGGATATATTCAAAAAAAAAAAAAAAATCAAGCTAATTGAGAAATCAAAAGGAAAAGGAAAAAATACAAATATATATATATAAGATAAAAAAAAAAAAGAGACAAAAAACATGGAGAAATAGAACCAACTCTCTTTTATATATCGACAAAACAGATATTGCGAAGGGGGCGCTGGTTCAATGTTTTGATCTCATCAAACCATCATTTGTTCATGGTGATGGGTACTCCGATGTTAGATTTGCCTTTTTGCGATCAAAGGAAAAATTCAAAGGACGAAAAAATAAAAAAAGGTAAAGAATACCATCGTGCTGCAAGAAAGCCTCTTTTGGAGCCTTTATTGGGCTATTTACTTTGACGCAATCTTGTTGACGTTTATGTTAGTTACCAGTGATATCGTTCTGCTGACAAATATTGCGTTGCACTAAACCTTCTTCAGGTGGATTCCACTTTTACTTGGGTCATTTGATCTCTGATGCACCTGCATCTCCCCCACACTTTAAGGACCAAACCGTGTTGTAGATTAAAATGCGAGTTTAGCTTTTTTTATTTTATTTTTACAATACAAAGAGATGGCCAATTATATCATTCTCCCACGTCGGAACCAAAAGCGTCTGATAAATTACTAATAAGCATATATTGGTTACATTCCCGTCAAAAGAGGTTGATTCTCTGTTTCATTGAGTAGTTGTGTTGTTTCCTTATTTATGGTTTTTCATGTCTAGAATATCCTTATAACGAGTTTCTCATGGTTTTTCCTTTTCTTTTCCTTTTCTTTTTTTTTTTTTTTTAAAAAAAAAATACCGAATATATACTATTTGTGTATAAGGAAGAACAATCAATTTTCCAGTGCCAGGTTTAGTTGACACTTTGATCTCTTTATTAATACTAAATGAAACAAAGACTATTGGGCTTTTTTTAATTGAAATTGTAGTTGGTTAATAATTTAAATTGTTCGTTGAAATAAAAACTTTTTTTTCTTTTTTTATGGATTTATAAATCTGTAGGATATATTCAAAAAGAAATAAATTAAAACTCTGATTTAGTTCCTAAAGGGTGCTTGTTTTTGCCATATAGTATAGAGAGCTTAAATTACCCACACCTTTTTAATTGGTGAATTTCAGTAATTATTTCAAGAACAAGAATAAATTTCAATACTGTATATTCA